>JAODVQ020080139.1:0-17725 GCA_025400075.2 Phenganax stokvisi
CCCAGTTCAAGGTAAACAGCTACATTTGTTGACTTCGAATGAACTCCTAAGGTTCCTTTATAAAACTTTAAGTGAAGTTTCTCAATTTCATAATTAGTGTTAAACATTTTTGAAATGAGCATGTCGAGGGAGTTAATTTTTCCGAGTAGATAAGGGCCCTATTATCACGTGGTGAATTTGGGGAGAAATGTAAACAGTGCAAACAAAAATATCTTGGGTTAGGAGTTTATCGAATTTGTACCAGACTAATTCTTCGATGCTATCTTTGTCTAAGTATTTTATTCCTTTTCTGAGAGACGACTAGGCTAGAATAGTAATACCGCCAGAATTTCTGCGTGGATTTTTTAACGTAGATCCTCTGCGTTTTGAGAATGAAAAAAAACCCTCAATCTTAATCTGCTTATGCTCATGGGGAAGTCACATTTCGACTAGGGAGACTAAATCTAACCTTTTTAAGTTAGAAGTACATTCTGGGTCGTCCATTTTACTCAATAAACCTTCGATATTCCAACTTGCCAACCGCAGAAAATGCCCGGCCATCATTTGAAAATTATCGAAACGGCTTAATAACTAAATTACCTCTTAAGAAATATACTAGAAAAACACCTATTACTAAAACACTGTGAAGAGAAAGCAGTTTGTGCGTGTAGATAGTGGATACATTGCCCTTGACATACGTTGTCGATGGCATTGATTTGCAGCAACTGGTTAAGTAGGCTGGACATTTGTTTCAACTCATTGTGGATACCAACTGATAATGGTTGCAACACCAGGCTGCAGGCTTGAGGAATCTTTCTTCCGATCCATTGTGGAGTCGTTGTGGGGATATTGGATCCGGCAACTTGCATAGTCGCGGTTTCCTCCATCTGAGACTGTTTTGGACGATTTGTTGTCCAGGTGTGATCTAGATTTTTGGTTAAGAGCAAAGCTTTCCCTTAGTGCTTTCTTTATGTTCCTAGCAAGGGCAGGCACACCAAACCTTCTGTTCATATGTTTTGCATCAAAGTACAAGGTATCTTTACGTAGGGTTCCGTTATATACATGAATAACGTTTGGAATGTTTTTAATCTCCTCGTGAATGTCATCGTTCAAGTCAGGGATAAATCTGTCTAGATCATCGTATCTCGGGATTATACCACATAGAAATATTCTCTTTCCTGGGAATTTTTTAACAGCCTGATTTACCAGTTTCACTTGGGATTTCACTATCTTTTCTGCTCGTAGGTGTTCTAAGTCGTTGACTACCGAGTTTATAATTCTCCCTTTCTCAATGTCAAAACGCGGGGACTCCATGACATCTTTAGGTTGCTCTGTCGTATTACAAGAAATTATTTTGTTGTGTTTACTCATACACAGTTTATTAATGTTAATAAATTTCCTGTTTGAGTCACAAAGCATGACAAAGTCGTAATTAGCTTCAGTATTGGAGGTAGGGAGATTGGTCTTTGAAGAGACAGCATTAGGGGTTGTAATAGCAGGATTACTGACGATAAAGAGTGCCGTTAGAAGTATCATTTGGATTGTTTACCTTGGTAGTGACAGCGTCAAGGTTTTCGTGCACTCTTTCACATTGGTTCAAATACAATAGCCCGGTGTCATTGTTTACTCTATCTGCCTTAACGGATCATAATTCGTCCTTAAGTACAGAATTGTCATGTTCCAGGCATTTTATTCTCTTAACTAGGTTAGACGTTTCTTCCACCAAAGATCCAACTCGACCTTGGAGACGTTGCAATTCTGATTCTGCTTCTTTTACTCTTTCTTCCATTTCAACAATGAAGCTATTTTGATCCTTTCGTATTACTGTTAGATCGTGTTTAAGTTTACTGTGAACAGTTTCCGATATCTCGCTTTTAAGATCATCAACAACATTATTCATAGTTAGAAGATCGCACTTAGAATTGGCCAAAAGGTTCTCCAGTTTCGCGGCAATGCTTTCAAGTACATCAAAGCGTTTGTTACAAGCATTTACCGCATGAAGAACTTCCTGTAGGTTGTCGGTTTGTTTGTGCGCTGCTAGATTCTTGTTATGCTGGATATTGCCACGTTTCTTTTGCAGGCCTAGCGCTTTCGAATTACTCACTTTGCGCGACTTCAGTTTCTTTTGTTTGGGGGTTTCGCTTTTCTTGATGTTTCCTCGGGCATTTCACTGGGTCCTTGATTTCTTTCAGTTTCGTTTAATAGATTTTCTTCTACTTCTGAGTCGACATAAACATCTAGAGACACGTTTTAGAGACAAATCCTGTGGTCAGTTGTGTCTTGATCGTGAAACGTGGTCTCGTATTTTAAACTCACTGATTCTTGGTTGATGTACGGAGACTAACATAGATTTGATACCATGCAATAAAGATAATTTTTGGAATTCATTTTCTTTCAAAGATTAACAAATTTCCCTTGGATGAAAATTTTCTTTTTATCTATCCAGGCTTCGATTGAAAAAAGGACCTTGTTCGGGCTGGGCTCACATCTCTTGACAGCTATTGCTAAATCGGCTAAAGTATTATCAATGTTGACTTTTCGTGTCCAATCTACATTGTACGATTCACGATTACCGAGATCTACCCAATAACGTAGTTTTAGGGCTAAGAGCCATTTATCAAAACGATCTTGCTGGGGGATTTCCACGGAGTATGTATTGTCGCTTTGAGATATAATAGTTTCTTCAGACGAGACAGCTGATAAGTTTTCATGTTCACTCTCCGTTTTTTCTTCCAGAACCATTTCATCGGTAGATTTCAGCTGTGGAGCATTATCATTTATTGTATCTCCTATTTAATAATACGGTAAAACGCTAACTAAGAAGCTTAAAAAGTGTAAAAGGAAGTTGATCATCGTGGAGCGCAAAAATGTGCTCTTACTGCCATGACACCTGATATGGGATAAAGTTTTGCGTTACACATATAATAGATGAACCATAAGGACTCATCAATACGGGAAGAACTCTTAAAACTTGCAGATGTAATTGAAATCAAACAATTCGCGAGTTGTATTACGAAGGCCTCGGAAAAACGGTTAAAAGTATATATGAAGATTACGAATGACAACAAATAAACGAGACAAAGGAAATGATGACGGACAACGTTATCAGGAAATTTCTGAATTAATGGTTCATCTGGAAATGACAGACGACTCTACGCAAATAGGAAAGAACTAAGCGAAAACAAACCTTTTAGAAATGATGTCTAGATGATTATCGAATGTATCACGCCATGGATTCTGTTCAGCGGTATTTTAAGTTGTGGAATTATTGTTTGCGACCGTTGTGAACAAAAAACCGTATATAAAAAACACAAATCTGCATGTCAAGAGTCACCAAAAGACAAGTCAAAGAACTCAGAGAACACCAAGGGCTATAAATTCTATCAGAACTATACCAACAACAAATTTATAATATCCAAGAAGAAACAGCTCTGTCATCAATCGAAAAGTCTTCCAAGCGCCAGAAACTCAACAAATACTCCTCTTTGGCCAGGCCCATAGCAAACATATCATACTTAGGGGAGTGCAAGTCTAAAACTGCCGACAAAATGGGTGTTACGTTGTTTTTTAGTTAGGTGTAGTCATTTGTCAACTGCAGCAGTGTACGTCACCTTCAGAAACGGTAAAAAAATTAAATGTACGATTTCAAATTTATTTATTAAATTTCGAATCCAATGTGTTTTCTCTTCTTTCCTGGTCCAGCATAATAAATCTTATTATGCTGTACCCGGTACTCATCGTCCAATATCAGGTTTCATACTCTTTCTTTTCCACTTGTTTGTTTATTATCCACAATTGCCGAATAGATATAAATGTAATTATTATACTATTATTTTCCCATTAGGGTATCTGTTTACTCGATGAATGAGCTTCTAAACGCTTAAAAAATTCAGCCGTTGTAAAACAGTATTTTAAGTTTTTGTCAAATTTAACTTTAGTAAACGCACGCCAGCAACTGCGTCAGTGAGATATCAAATCCCTCCACTTCATGTTATATAATATTATTTTTTTGGCGTTCATGCTCTTTGGAGGCAGGCGTTTTATAATTCAAACACAAATTTGGTGAAGGGTTAATAAACAGTCATATGGTAAACTTTCAATATACTTTTTGCATGAAATGCCTGTCACTTATCCAACATATACTAGGCGCAATGCTGTGTCCTTGCCAGTAGACTCTAGATCCTACCAAGTACCAACAACTCCGAATGAAGTCCCGTTGAAGTCCATGTCCTACCAATAACTCTGCATTTAACCAAATTTTGCCGACAGGTCTACTCTCGGAGGGAGGAGGTATAGCACCCCCCCCTCTTCGTCCCCTTTTGCTACGGCCCTGGACACAAGCCCTCCAAAACCAGCAGCAGCTGTGCGATAGAATTCGCGAAAATGATAAAAAGCATGACTTGAAGTGCCATTAAGGTCTTCGTTACCGTTACAAAAACAATTAATAATAAGGCATGTCACTGATTGTCAATTGAATGTTAATTGGTCAGCGTCATAGGGCTTGAGTAAAGACGTTAATCGAGAATACTAGAAAGCAGCAGGTTTACACAATGAGAATAATTTTATTGTAATATTTGTAAGTTTTCTGCTGTATCTGAAGTTCCCGTCTAGATGACAGTTCATTGAAAAGCCAGTGGTTAAAATTGCCACATTATGGATCACACAACAAAAGGCATTGATTTCTGCCAAGTGTACGCCCTTATGGAAAAGAGATAAATCGCAAGATATCATTTTAGAAAGTACACTGGCAGTCAAAAAGAACTACTCAAGCTCGGTTTTTCCCATTCCATGAAGTTCTAACTACTTTGGCTAAATTGCACAACAGAAAACTCAATTTCCATATCTTTTGGGCAAATCCCACCTATTTCTGGAATGTTTCTGCCATTATAAGCAGTTTTCAAGAATAAATGTAGTCTCTCTGGAAATTTTCAGAAGGTTCAAATCATCAACTAGTGTGGCAAGAAAACTGGAAAAGTGGAAAGACTTAGACGTGCTTTAAGGTGAATTAGTGAACAGGTCTTGAGTCATCTTCAGAGATGAATGAAGATTTCTGCTGCACAGGTGTGATAGTCGCATCCATGTGCGCAGAATGGAAGAGAAAGCATTAACTGTGACGACTGGAGGTGGGGGAATCATGGTGTTTGGCGGCATCAATCGAAAAGGTGTAGGCATGCCTGTGAAGACCAGTGGAAGGTTAGATGGTGAAGGATACATTAGTACAATGGGAAATGCACTCATCCCATCCACTCACATGCTGTTAATGCCTAGAAACTGGTTATTCCAGCAAGATAACGCAACATGCCACACGTCCAGATTGGTGCAACAATGGTGCCATGACGAGAATGTTATACTATGATGGAATGGCCACCTCAGTCACCAAATCTTAATCCAATTGAGAACATGTGGGACCATCTGAAGAGAGTTGTCGGAGAGAAAAACCCCGCAAACATGAGAGAACTTTGGACAGCTTTCAATGATGTTTGGAACGAATTTCTTAACGAACGTCTGCTGTATATGATATACAACAGGCCAAAAAGATGTGAAGAGGTCATCAAGACGAACGGAGGACCCACCAGCTATTAAATGTTCCAACACTATTAATTTGGATAGCTCTATGGGGTGTCTTCGTGCTTTGTGTTGTATTTATTCAATAAAGCATGTTCTCAGTGTTTTGAATAGTTCTTTTTGACTGCCTGTGTATTTCTCTGAAATCACAATAGCATTGAATGAGATGTTTAAGGTTGCAAAGGAGGAATTTCTTCAATGAAAATGCGTGAGATTGATGGCCAACCAGTATAAGCCTCACCGGGTGTTTCTCCGAGACAAGCAGCGATCGAAAGACCAACTTTACTCGACCATTAGGTGCACTATTACAAAAACCATCCAAAGTTTTGGGTGGGGCATCGGTTACTGCCCCGTTACCAAACACTAGAATGTCGATTGTTGCTGGATCTTTGCATTCAATTCAAAAGGAAACGTCTAAAAAATTTTCTCAGATCGTTTTTGACGCAGGTCTTCAGTTTGTATTTTGATGTCTTGAACAATATCTTCTCTTCTAAGCAGAGGCTCTAAGAGCTTCTATGAAGAAAACTTGCAGGCAATGAGGAAAACGTAGGCGAAAGACGGGTGGACAAGGGATGAGAATGGGAGCAAAACAGTGAACCAGTCCAATCTTTCTTCTCCCTGCAGCCTAATAACCCGCTTTTGCAATCATCTAATTACATGCAGCTTTAACACATCAACTTGAAAAGAGCGAATGTCGTATAGTGTTTATAATCGCACCATTTCTGATTTTGAACTTCATACTGTGTAGTCAATACATTTGCAATAAGAAACAACTGCTTGAACTGCACGCAGAATGTGCGTAATATAGAGGTATGAATATTAAACGTGACTCACCGGAAGAGGTCCGGCATCTTTGCCATCGTTCATTGAAGGAAACACACATTGTTTGATGGATCTCTTTGGAACTGTGTAGTTGTTGTTTGCAGAGTTAGATCCTCCTCCATCATCACAATTACAACTGCCATTGGCTGCCTATATGTAAAAGATTTCATTTTGACTTTGGGGCCGATTACATTGGCCGAGTTGCCCAGGCTAGCCGAGGTGGGAGAATTTTACCGATACTACGGTCTCTTTAATAATTACTAGAAGAAAGAACATTGTGATTAGGTGGGGAACGGGTAAAATCCCTTAGCCGGGACATCGGTTGTAGATAGCCGGGACAACTCGGCTAAGTGGGATAGATTAAGCCCCATCTGCTCATGTAATCGCAATTTACCGAGTTGTCCCGGCTAAACGCGTTGAATTTTGATAGAATGCATGCACATATGAAAAAGTTTCATTATATTTGGGAATGCAAGACATAAGCAACAAGTAGTCAAATTTTCCTGCGTAAATTTAAAAATTATCCGGGTTGCTAATATTCCATGTAATCGCACGGAAAAAAAAGCTCGGCAAACTGTCCCACCTTCGCCAGCCGGGGCAACTTGGTGCATGTAATCAGCCCTTTAGGGCCTGCTCGTGATTATACCAAGCCAGGAAAAGGAATTTGTGGTACCATCCCATCTACCCGGGATTTTTTGAGATCAGTATTTCCCTTGAAGTTTTGCAGTGAGTGATCAATAGGTAACATATGAAAAAAGCGAGTTTTAATGAGTCATGTGCTTTGTCCATAAATAGACTACATCCCAGGTAAATGAGTTTCCGTGTTAGCACTTACGGAAGTTGTCTTGTGTAACTAGAATCAGGTAAAAATTCTGTAGGAAAGCATTGTTTACAGAAAACATATGCCGCTAACAAGGATCAGCATTGACACCATGTTAGATAAAAAAACCTGATGAATTTGATCATTGTCAATGAAAAGAGATGGTCTGAAAGCCCTGACAAACTTCAAAGCAACCGGAATAAAATTTAAAGGATAGATGGAAATAGTATGAAAAGGGGGGTTCTGGCTATTTACTAGAATTAGGGATTCCCCAAACCAGGCATGCCTAAACCTGCCCAGTGCACAGATTTCACAATTGAAAATTTTGGAAAAAAACCGAAAAACCTATATGTATATATAAGAACAAAATGAAAAATTCAAACTAAAAATATAATTTGTTATCTGGTGCACAGATTTCAAATTGAAACTTTTTGAAAAGAACGAAAAACCTATATTTCAGAACAAAATGAAAAATTTAATCAACGAAAACAAAATTGTTTACCTGATGATATTCAAGAACTTATTGATGAAGGAATAAAGTATGAAAATAATCTTCGAGAGAAAAAAAGAGTCGCTATAAACAGGTAGTCTCAACCAGAAAATAAAGAAATATTATCTAGAATTTTATCAAAACAAAAAATTTTTATAGTAAAAGAAAATAAAGAGAGGGGGATAAAACATAAGGATATAAAAAATTTAAAAAAATAAGAGGATTTATAAAACATGAGGGACAAAAATATACACCTGAGGACTTAAAAAATATAGAGACATTTGGAAACTTAAAATTAATTGATAAAAGTAGAAACTTAAAACCAAATAAACCAAGGAGAAGTATTCTAAGAAAATAAAACTTCTAGAAGTTGAACCAATACAAAATGTTACAAGTCAAACAGATAGACAAATGATGCAAAAACGAACAGAGCAACGTCAGCAAAAAGCAAAACAGAAAAATATTGAAATTGGAGATCGTAGAAGAGCTAATGAGAAAAAGAAAAATTTAATTCAAGACCTTAACGAGGCCAAAAAATTGATAAATATAAAAATTGAAGCAGAAGATAGTTTAATAAACACATCAAAAGAAACTGAAAATAATTTACGTCAAGAAGCAAAAGATAGAGATGATATGTATAGAAAATGTCGAAAGAAGTATATTCATTAAAACGAGGCTCTGATGAGAGAATTCCTAGAACAAAACAACTTAAAACTTTTCAAGACCAAACAAAACAACTTAGACAAGAGGCGTCTATTTGGAATGATATTGAGAAAAATGCTATCAATGATAGGAAAAATCTAGTTCGAAAAAGATGTGAGGTTATTCTTAATTCAAAGAAGTCTTTACAGGAACTTAATTATAAAAAACCTGAACAACAAAAAGAAATTATGAAAAAGTCTACAACAAAAACTATTCAAAAACAAATAAGTGACATTTTACCAAAGCAGGCAAATCTTACACCACCACCAAGAACAAAATTTACACAACAAAGTCAACAAAGTCCAATTCCAAAACCTAGAACAAAATTTACACAACAAAGTCAACAAAGCCCTATACAAAAAAAAACACAAACGGTATCACAAAGACTATTTCAGCAAAAAATAAACCCAACTTCAAAACCAACAATTGTAAAAAGAAAAATTAATGAGTTATATGACTGGATAATAGACTTCATACCAAAAAATATGAAGAGTAAAATTACAAATATTTATAACAATATGAAAGATCAAGTTATAAGAGAATTTAAACCGAAACCTGAGCAAAAAATTGAAGAATCTGAAATCAAATCATTAGAAATAGCTATGAAAGGTCGACTAAATACTTATGTATTAAAATACAAAGATGATACTGACTGTTTAAATCCAAAGACTTGGTTAATAGAATATGCCCACCCTCATGTAAAAAAATTTTAAAACCACATGAAAATCACAAGGTGGAGCTAATATTAGTTTGTGATATGGTTAAAAAAAATCCAACGACAGATGAAATCGTAGAACAAGAGAAAGGTTATTTTAGCTCTGCTTAAGATAGAATATTACCTGAATCAGACATAGACGTTATGTTTGATGAAATGGTACAGAAACTTATAGACGAGTTTAAAGAAGAGCGAAAGAAAGGTTTGGGATGCAGCCTCGTACCCAGGTGCTTCTTCAATGTTTTAGAGATCAGTCGTAGGATCAATTGCTAAGCGAGCGCGCGGGGGTTCTTGGGGTGGCGTGGAAAACAAGATGCATTTTGGGGTGGTTTGATCTGAAGGGGAAGCGCTTGGCAGAAAATGACCGAAATGTGATAGAAAGTTGTCGAAATGTGAAAACAGTTAAAAATGGTGCTTTTTTGGTTTAAATTCGAGTCGTGTAGTTATGAAGGTTAACGAAATAAAAGAAAATTTGACATATCAAGGTAAGCTTTTACTATCTAAGTTATTGTTTATGTTAGTGCCAATTTATACGTTTACAAATTTATTAAATTTGCCGGCCAAAATAACGTTGGATGTAACATCACTTTTAAACAAAGTTTACCCGTCTATTTGTAAACACATGTGGGCATAAAACCTTGCCTGAAAGAATCGCTTTGTGTACGGGCCTTTCAAAACTTTGTAAAACTTCGTTTGCATTTCTTGCGTCCAGCTCAACTGCCGCCATTTTGAAAACATTATCTGCCAGGCGCTTGGCTAGTTCACGCCACCCCAAGAACCCCCGTGCGCTCGCTTAGCAATTGATCCTACGACTGATCTCAAAAACATTGAAGAAGCGCCTGCGTACGAGGCTGTTCGGAATGGGAGATTGAGAAAATAGTAGAATCACTTATTCACGTATCAAAATATGATCCACTCAAAGGCTCTTCCTACATACCAACACCAAAGCAGTTGCTGAAAAAAAGCCTCTCACCAATCCGAAAAATGACTCCTACGATGATGAACAATGTTCTAAGTGGGCTGTGACTAAAACAAAGTTTACAAAAGCTGGCGATAAAAATCGTGAGAAAATTTGAAACAACTTAATACAACTTTCAAAAACTCTTGACTGGACGAACATAAGATTCCCGACCACAGCTGAAGATATAAAGAAATTTGAGAAAAGAAATAACACAAAGATAAATTTATATGGTTACAGCGACACAGACAGAGTATTTCCAATGAATCATATACACAACGAACCAGACATTTATCTCTTGCTTTTAGAAGATAAACATTATGTAGTGATAAATAGTTTGAGTCGATTAACCAGTTCTTCATTACCTAAGAAAAAGGTTAAGCATTACGTTTGTGATTTTCGTCTACAACATTTCTATAACGAGGATAGACTAAAAGAACACAAAGAATATTGTAGTAAACATATTCCTACAAAAGCAGTTTATCCAAATCCAGATACTTACATCGAATTCCAAAAACATGTCCGGAGAACAAAAGTTGCATTTATTATTTACTCAGATTTTGAATGTATCACAAAACCTATAAATAAAACCCTAAGCAAGGGTACTACACAATATCAAGAACACATTTCAAGTGGTTTCTGTTATTTAGTAAAGTGTTTTGATGACTCAATTTACCCTTCAAAATTAGAACAATACACACATGATCCTAACGATCCTAGGACTGTCCAAGAAGTATTTGTAGAGATGATAAAAGCTGAGATTAAAGATATTTATGATAGATTTCATAAAAGTTCTAAAGTAATCATCTTTACAGAACAAGACAAACAAGACTTTGAAAATGCCACGGATTGTTACATTTGCAACAAGCCTCTAAAAACAAATTGACAAAGTTAAAGATCACTGCCACTTCACAAGAAAATACAGAGGTGCTGTACATAATAAGTGTAACTCACAATTTAAAAAAACTTACTTTATCCCAGTCGTGTTTCACAATTTAGAAGGTTATGATTCTCACCTGTTCATAAAACTTTTACACGTAACCCCAGGTAGAATTAACTGCATTCCAAGGACTGGAGGAAAATATATAAGTTTTACAAAATACGTTCCAGTAGATGGAAATAAAAAAGGAAAAACAATAACCAAGCAATTAAGATTTATAGACTCCTTTAAGTTTATGAGTTACAGCTTAAACTACTCAGTTGGAAATCTAACACAGGAGGGTTTTCAAGACTTACATTGTCTTAAAAGACATTTTCCAAACCATGTGGAGCTACTTTCCAGAAAAAGAGTCTATCCTTATGATTATATGGATAGTTTTGAAAAACTCCAGGACACAAGTTTACCTTCTAAAGAAGCTTTTTATTCTAAGCTTAAAGATGAGGATATCTCAGACGAAGACTTTCCTCACGCTCAGAATGTCTGGTCAACTTTTAACATGGCCACAATGAGTGACTACCATGACCTACACTTAAAAAACAGATGTTCTACTTTTAGCTGATGTGTCTGAACAATTTCCTAAAGTGTGTCAAAAACATTATGACCAAGATCCTGCTTGGTACACCGCTCCAGGCTTAGCTAGGGATGCAGCTTTAAAAATAACAAAAATTTGTTTAGAATTTTTTTTTGAAGAAAACATTTACCTAATGATAGAAAAAGGTATAAGAGGAGGTGTGTCTATGATTAATAAGCGTTACATTAAAGCAAATAATAAGTACCTAAAAAACTATGATCCAACCAAACCTATTATCTACACAGCTTACCACGATGCAAATAATCTCTATGGATAGGCTATGAAGCAACCACTTCCTTCACATGGTTTTAGGTGGATGAAAAAGAAAAAACTTAAAAACTGGCGAAAAATGCCAAGCATTTTAGAGGTAGAGTTTTATTACCCAGAGCACCTTCACGATCTACACAACGATTATCCACTAGCACCTGAGAAAATAGAAACTCAAATAAATGAAGGTATCACTACAGAAAAACTCGTTCCCGCTTTGTACCATAAACGAAAATATGTAATACACCATCAAAATCTTAAAAATTATCTCCAGAGAGGTCTAGTCCTAAAAAAGATCTACAAAGGAATAAAGTTTTAAAAATCCGCATGGTTAAAACCATACATAAAAATCAATACAGATCTTAGAGCTGCTTCAAAGAACAAATTTGAACAAAATTTCTTTAAGCTTATGAATAATTCAGTTTTTGGAAAGACGATGGAGAACATCCAAAAGAGAATTAATGTAGAGTTGGTAAACAATGAACGGAGATTAAGGAAATTAGCTAATAAACCAGAATTTAAATCATATACAATATTTGATGAGAATTTAGTTGCTGTTCATAATTAAAAAACAAAAGTAGTACTAAACAAGCCTATCTATTAAAGCATGAGAATTTATAGATATCTCCAAAAGTCAAATGTATGATTTTCATTTTGACTATGTAAAACCAACGTATGGTGATCGAACGAGACTTGGTTTCACAGATACAAATTCTCTACTTTATGAGATTGAAACGGAGGATTTATACAACGACATTTCCCAAGATCCAGAAGACAAATTTGACACCTCTGAAATAGTAGTAGACAATCCTTATATAAATAGAGACTTTATAGGAACATTGGGAGTAAGATTAAACAAGAAAGTTCCTGGCGTTTTTAAAGATGAATGTAGAGGTACACAAATCACAAAGTTCATAGGACTAAGACCTAAATTATACTCATATCAGAAAGAAAATTCTAAAGAGGTGAACAAGTGTAAAGGTTTAAAGAAATCTGTCGTCAAAAAAACTCTAAAACTGGAAAATTATAGAGATTGTTTATACAGTGGTCTTCCAGTAACAAGAAAAATGAACGTTAAACGAAGTAGAAATCATGATTTGTTCTTAGGAACTGTAAACAAAATAGCATTGAGCATTAATGATGACAAAAGATACATCCTTCCAGATAAGATAAATACATTAGCCCTTGGACATTATAAAATAAAAGAACTAAACTAAAAAAAAGTTGTATGTGTAACTTTAGTAGGTTGTGTGCGTCAAGTTACACATAAAAACCCAAGAACTTTAGTTTTTCTTAGACTTGTTCCAGCTTGCTTAGGTTTAGAGGTGTTAATTTCGTAGAGATCACCTTGAATATTTAATTTTACGTTTTTATCATAAGCTTGTTTAATACTTGCTGGATTCATTGCAAAAACTGACTAGCTTCATTGATACTTGGAAAAACTTCTAGCCATCCAGAGCAAACGCGGGTCATTCTAGTGATTCTTGATTTTGTCATTATTTATTTTATAAAAATTCCAAGAGTTTTACCTAGTATCCAACCTCCAAATAGCCCCATCACGCCAGAAGCAATGTGTTGATGTTCTTTCATTTCTTTTGAGGGTTTGTAAAAATCGTTTAAAACAGGTTGTCTTTCCCAGGTTAAATTTAAGTTTTAAAGTTTTTCCAAAGCTTCGTTTGTAGTGTTTATGTCTCGATTAGCGTCACTAAGTTCTTGACGAAGTTTAGCAATTTTTTATTTTCTAGCAGTTTCTTTTTTAAACCAAACCTGTTTTTCAGAAGCAACTTTTTCCAAAGCTAAGTTGTGTCTTTTCATCTCCTCTTGATATCCAGAGTGATTAAGTTTACTAAATAAAACTCCAGCACCTGCAAAAGCAAATGCTTGAAATATTCCTCCAGCTACTATTGTTGTCATTTATTTAAGATCTGTTGTTGTCAAGTGTATCTGGAATAATTTTTTTGTCTTCAAGGTACATGACTAAAACAGATCCAATCATTACAGCTCCAGCGAGCTTAAGTGTTTCATTTATGTTTTGAGGAGTTCCCAAAGGTTTTCCAAAAGCCTTTTTACTCAACGTAGAAACTCCCACACCTGAAAGCGTAAGCACAGCTGCGTTGTAAATTTGATTAATAAGTTTAGCTTCGTTGGAAGTATTCATTTATTTAATAACTATCTTTAAAAAGTTTAATCAAATGTTAATAAGTTTGTGTTTTCAACCTGAGGTTCAGGTTCTTGTTCTTCTAATATAGGACTAAGTGGTTTTATTACTTTGATCTTTCGTTCAGTTTTAGGTTGACGTTTGTACCACAATAGTCCAAGTCGAAATATAATTACAAACATTCTGACAATAGGGAAATACCCATATTACTCAAAAATGACGTTTTCTTGTGTTTTGTCATTTTTTTCTAGATGTTTCTTTTTTCCTTCCTTCGCCAGTCTAGACAACTCAGCAAGTTTTTTTCCAACTTCTACTTTCTTTGGATCTTTGACTTGGTTTTGCATAGTAAGTTTTTGCGTATGAACGTCTGGTTGTTGCATAGGATATTGTTCTTGTGGGCTCATTTATTTACTAGGTTTTTACTTAAAATTCGACCAAGTAAACTGTTAACAAGTTTTAAGTAAAAACACAGTAAAAAGTTTTACTAGGTTTTCTCCTTAAAAATCAGCCAAGTAAACTGTTAACAAGTTTTGAGTAAAAACTAAGACTCTTCAGTAACTGTTTCCACAGCGACATTAAAGTTAGACTCGTTCCCATGATTATTTCCAGCTGTTTGTGCAACCTGTATGAAAACCCTTCAGACATCGTTGACATCAGTAGTTTTTTGAGTAAGATAAAACGAAATACCTTATGGAACAACTTGAAATCCACCGAACTTAATGATATCTTTTTTCTGACGAAATGGTTTGGATTCTATAAGTTCTTTTCCAAGTTCTGTGGAACTGTCCACGAGTTCAAGATGCTGCATGAGTTCAGAAAATTTTCCAATAACTGTATTTGTTAACATTTCATTCGTTTCTGTCAATTGTTCTCGTTTATAGTCTTCGAGGATTCGTTCAAGTGTTTCATTATTTGCTTTTTTTATGTAAGTTTATGAATAAATTTTTCCATCTGTTCTTTTAAGTTCTTTTGCTGCTAAGAGTTTTAAAAGTTCTTCACGTAAACTGGTTGGCTCCATTTATTTAAAGTTTTTTTTTCTTTTTTTTCATTTTATTATACACTAAGACAAAAACTTTAACCAATTAAAAATTAGTATTAGTGTAAACATGTTTAGGCATGCCTAGTCTGGGAAATCCAAACTTATTATGCAAAATAGCTTGTGACCTCATTATGCAAATTAGTTTTTGACCTCAATACTCGTAATAGTAGCTTATAGTAAATAATGACTTGTAATAGTAGCTTATAGTAGATAGCCAGAACCCCCCTTACGAAGTAAACATGTTTTTTCTGACTTCATCAAAAAAATTCTCGTAATAGTAGCTTATAGTAAATAGCCAGAGCCCCCCTTATAAAGTAAACATGTTGTTTGCTGACGTCACCGACTTGAACTTCATGCAGAATATGCATAATCTAACATACAGAATAGAAAGCGGGACTCACCGGATGAGATCCAGCATCTTTTTCACCGTCCATCAACGGAATCACACATGGTTTGCTAGCTCTCTTTGGAACTGTGTAATTTTTGTTTTCACAATTAGATCGTCCTCCATCACTACAATTGCAGCTACGACAACTGCCTAAAAGTAAAGTATTTCATTTTAGCTTAGGGCCCAGTCGTGATCATCCATAGCCAGGAGCAGAAAGTTTTGGTTCCATTTCAGCAACTTGCAATTTTTTTACAATCAACATGTCGTTGGAACTTTCTCTGAGTGAAAAAGACGTAACTTATGCTACTCAATACGAACATGATTGTCAACACACGTTGGCGTGTTTTAGATGCAGGTAATAAACAACTTTCGAGTTTTTTGTATGGCTTCTCAAACGAAGTTGTATTCAAAGAGAGAATCAAACCCAAAGTTTATGAGGGTTTATTATAGCGGTATCAAGACAACGACAAGATGCTGAATTCCTTTGTGTTTTGCTTATGAATTATTAATGAGTTTGAGAATTTATGTTCGCACACCCCTACAGTCACTGAACCCATAGTGGTTTTTGCATAATGATGTGTCATTCAGTAAAAAATCTCTAAAATTTAATGATTTGTGGAGAATTATTGGCTCAAGACAAAGAATCTGTTCACCGTCTTGTAGCATGAAGTGAAATGCCTAAGTATTTACAATAAGATAGAAATTAAATTCCCTTCTTCGTCACGAACGATGGATCAGAAACATCGCCGATGAATACAATGATCATGTGGTACAACATACGAAAATCAGGCTTAAGTGCGCTTTCAGTCATTTAAACTCGATAGGCCTTGGTTTAAATCAGTAATTATACTTTAACTCATTTATGTTAACTGTAGTCGTCGATGTGTAAGAACCTTTGCAGTGCATCAGAATTAATATTTCTTTCAATGATCACAAACGATGCATCGGGAAACATCGCCGACAAATGCAATGCTCATGAACTACCAGTGGCGCAGCTAGCCGTAAAGGTTAGGCCCTGCTTCAAGAAGCAATGGTGCGTGAGTGCGGAAGGCACAAAGCTGTCGTACATTTGTACGAGCAGCTCGGAAAATCTCGAATTTAAAACCTCAGATATGCTATTTCCAGTGTTTTGAACGTTGAAGTTTACAATATTTTATTGCTTTTGAAAGAGATGAAATGTGTAAAATTGGCGCTTTTTGGAGAACAACTATATAATCTCCAACTTTTAACTGTCAGGCTGAATGGCAAAGTTCATGAGACCTAGTCAGTATTAATTATAGTAATAGCTATAATCAAGGGTTCCAGAACTAGGGTGCACTGGGGCATGGTTTTGAAATGTTTTTATTGTTGAAAAACATATAACAAAGCAAATATTTTACATTAGAAGAGTTATATCAGTGAGTAAAGTTTACAAATTTAGTTCAACCCAAAGAACTCTGGGTACGCACCAAAAAAAAACAATACAATAATCATGTGATCAAAAGCACCTGCAGAGACCGGAAGTTCATATTGACTTGTCGTAATTGGGTAAAATTTTACGAACATGTTTACGAGGGCATACTTTCAACACTCCTGCTCATCATATAATGGTACGTTCATTTGTTATTGTTCATTCAACTAACTCCAAGTATCTTTCTAAGCTTGGCAAACTCAACAGTGTTTAGTCCCGTAGTAAAAATGTCCGCGATCATTTCTTCAGTGCGACAGCATTCCAATTTAACTGCAGCATTTGTGATGTGCTCTCGAATAAGTGAATCTTCATATCGATGTATTTCGCTCGGCCGTGATGCTGTGCATTCTTTGCCATGCAAATTACTGCTTGATTATCTTCAAGTATCAACAATGGACCAGTTGGCTTGCTCTTGAGATCACTTAAAAATTGTTGCAGTCATTTGACGTAACTTGCCCAAATGCATTCCAAATCAATGATGTGGCATCTCTTGTTGAATGCAAAATTATTTCATTTTGTCGCAAATAATGTTTGACTTTGGAAAAAGCTTCTTCAATTGGATTCAAGTCGGACCTATATGGTGGTAGGAAGCGAATGATGGACCCAGCGTTATAAACAGCTTCAATAATTTCTTCTACATAATATGCGGAATGGGTTATCTCCAAACACAAAAATGACTTTGTAATAATATCTGTATTATTGTGATAAGCCTTTGTTCTGTAATCCTGGAGCATGGTTTTCATGCATTATATTTCATCAGCAATGGCTCTTGTTTATGAGCACTGATGAGTAAATCCTTTGTCTCTAATAATAGTTTATCTTTTCAACGGTCACAGATAATGCACTGGACAACATTGTCGA
>JAODVQ020080246.1:0-41233 GCA_025400075.2 Phenganax stokvisi
GACTGGATTAGGTTTCGTTCTGTAGTAACGCAGAGTCGTTAGAAGAGAACTCTTCCGAGCTCCCTTGGAAGAACATTATGGAACTGATAGAACTTATATAGTACTAAAAAGTTTTACTTCATTTAAGGGATGAAATTCTTCATAGTTGTACTCTCTGTTGGTATATCTTTGTCCTTTATTTGCAGTTCGTTGTTTTAGAATCGCCTTCGTGACATTCTCTACGAGGACTGAGTACGAGATACTTCTGTTCTGAAGAAACTTGATCATGATTGGAAGTTGGGTTTTGTTGGCGTAAAAATCTGCAGGATGGTTCACGCGAAATGTCGGCATCCATGAGTCTAACTGTAAGTACAAAACTTCTATCAACGAAATTAGGTTTGATATAGAGAGAGCTAGGTTTGATTGCATGTATCAGTAGACTACGAGATTGAGAATTTTATATAATGAAGTTGAATTATGCCCATCACCACTCGATAGTACGTAAGTATCTCTTAACCGTCAGAATGTTATAATCTGCTGTATTTGAACGGAATAACGTCAATTATCTAATGCCAAGGTGTAAAAATTTCCCCTCGAATTTTGCGATCTAAATATCATTGAGAAAGACATTTTGTTTACTCTCTTTGCAATGGTGAAAAAACTGCGGGATGTTTTCATGCATTGGCACACTTTGACATAGATAATCAACGAGGCCAAACAAACATCGAGCTCTTGGACACATCCTAAATTCCGTTCTTACTTCTTCTAGTCCTGCTACTTTACTGATTTTCATCACATCGTCCACTTTGCTTTTTGTGTCTGGAAACACTCGCAAAACTTTGTCTCTGAACAAAGAGAAAAAGCATTGAAATTCACTCGTCAGATCTATCTATTTTCAAACTAAATTTTATTTTGGTCGGAAAATAATAATTTGTATGCTTTTTTTTATTCGTGATCATTATCGACACAGAAATCAGCGTTGGTTTCGACCGACATTCTCAGTGATTCCATTTATTTTCAGATTTCTCGTAGTTGCCTGATCATCTCTTAAAAACGGCTTTAAACTCATTAATGCATGCACTATTTTACGCGTCCATGCAGATATCTTCGTTATTAACAAAACCCTCAGACGTACTTATATTTTCCCAAAGTGATCCGATAACAGTCAGAATAAAAAAGTTTTTAAAAGCCTCTTAAACTTGCCAGTAATTTTTTAACTGTTGAAGCTGTATCAAGGATTATGTTTAAAGCACGCAACTAAACTTTATTTAGAAAGCAAGCTGTTTGTTTTCCTGAACTTTGTACTAAACTCACTCTGACCTTGGCTAGAGCGGTATCTTACTCAATCATATAACCATGTATAATCAGTGCATTGCAATAAAAATTGAGCAGACGGAAAACTGATTATTTTAACATATGCTTCAGATCATAGTGTCTCCTTAACTTTATCTCTCTTATAAAATATCGATCTTAATTAGCAGCTTTAATGACTTTTAAACCAGAATATTGCCTTGATTAACGAGATTTGTAACTTTTTTTAGTTACTTCCAAAAACTGTTTGAAACTGATCTAAGTTGCTGCATGAGTTACATCACGAACTAGTAGCAATTATCTTGTCTCATCTCGTCTAGAGCGTACATCGATTCTTGACGTCATCACGCCGGCATTTTAATGACTTTAGAAACGCTAACTTGTTCAGCATATTTAGGGTCATTAAAGAAATTTGTGATAGGATGAAACGTGATAAAACAAGCTTTGAGTTTGGCTATCAGATTTCTTTTTGCTATTTTCCTGTAGTAACATTGAATATGGAACAACTTTTATTTGTAATCGGTGTTTCGAAGAAAGGATAGGAAACACAGTTTAATGAGTACATTTTTTTCTAAGTTAAGCAAAGTTTGCAAGCAAACACACTTCTACGCTACAATTGACATGTAATGAGTCGTATAAGAAGATACTTAATAATTGTCATTCCAGTTTTCGAGGGTGATCCATGACACAGTTAAGCCTCGGTAGTAGAATTTGCAATTACTAATCAAGGTTTAATGACTACTTCATGAAAACAGGGAAAATAAGTGCGTATTCGAGTTAATAAAACTTCACTGTGGCTTGCTCTGTGGTTTTCATTAGGCTTGGGGCGACAAGACTGATAAAACGATGGCTTACTATCATACGTTGCAATCATTTTCTCATTACAAAAACTCAGCAGGATATTGCTTGCGACAAAGTCTTTTGTATCCTTTGTTTAAACAAACAAGGCTCGATAGTTGAGCAGGAATCTTTTTTCATTGGCCAATTGATTGGATTAGAGAAAAGGATTTGACCAAATTTTTACTGTGGTAAAATTCCACCTAACTTGTAAGCCTAATGAGAAATGTATTGTCTCTAACTAACCCTGTAAGATTCTGGCAATAAAGAAACATTGATTAGATTAGAGGAAAAATATATGGTGGGAAAATTCCAGTGCTGTCGAAATACTGTCCTGTTTTTAAAAACTTTAACGTTCGTTACAATGTACACAATGTTGGATTTTTTTTCCATCCGTCGTCACGAATACCTTTTTATTATTTATTATTGTTAGAGGAAGTGCCAATAAGCATTGAAAAAAGGGAAACTGTATGAACGAGAAATAATTTTTGAATACCATCAAAGAATGTAATGAAAGGAAATGAGCATGCACAATGAGTTCTGATCATTTCCTGTGTTTTCATAAGTTATCAGAGATTAGAAGAAAACAAATAATTGCATTGTTCCAGATGAGTTTTTCTCCTTATTTCGCAATCTATATCGCGCCATGTTATCATCATGATTGCACCAATGACAGTCAAGCGTTTCAATTTTGTAAGAAAAATGTTTGTGGCAGTTTAATAACTGCAGACACCTTTCAAAGTCTTCACGATTGTTTTCTTGAGGGCTCCTTTTTTTAGTTTGAAAATGTTGTCTTTGTTTTTGAACGGTTTTGTTTTTTTTCTGTGAATGTTTCATATCACTGTTTAATTATTTTCCGATTTATTGAAACAACTCGAAATGAGATTTTCGTGCTCCCCAGTCACTTGTAAACAAAACTCTTGTAAACAAATTAAGATTTATTGACAAGTGCTTTCTATACAAAATATCTTTAAAATCTGTTTTTGAAACAGCAAAATAATGAAAATTTTGCGGAACTTTTTTAACAAGGAACTTCACGTGCCGAAACAGATGATATTTCCTTCCACTGCATGAATAACCATTTTGTATAATTTTCTTGTTTGTAATGTTAGTAAAAGCAGTTTATCCCTAGGAGTTCTTTCAAACGGGATGTTTTTTATACTGTTATGATTTGTTTTTGCTCTGACGACGGCAAATGGTTCTTTGAAACTTCATTTTACTTCATTGCTAAGCCAAAAAGATGTTTGGATTGCAAAGAAATGTTTCAACTATATTGTGACTTCAATCTTTGTTAAGAAAATAATTGTCTTTCAACCTTTTCAAGACTGTAAAACTGATTAATTCTTTGAAAAATTTAGACTTCCTGTTGAAATATTCGCAAAATTTTTTCGTATTTCTTGCTGTTTAAATCAAAACTTAATTTTCTTTTCAAGTCAACAATCTAATGGCGCTCGATTCACGCAGTTCATGATAATGTTTGCGCTCCCGCATCCACCCGAAATATTTCGCAAATTCATTCATTTTGAGAGAAAATTCAATTCGTATAAAGAGACTGGATTGAGTATTTCGTGATTTGGAAAATAACAATGGCGGACACACTTTCAGCGTAATTATGGCTACCAAACTCGACCTTCGCATTCAACAGAACATAGTTGCCGTGTTTACCACACTCGGAAGAAGTTAATTAATATCAACCCACACAACTTAAAGAGCTTTCTTTCAAAATGGCTAAATGTTTTTATAAGAAGATAAATAATCTGGGACCTGAAACCGCCATTTTCCTTTTCAAAATCTTAAATTCTTTTTTATTTTATCCATTTTTAGTACGAAATCTAAGATATGCGCTGTTAAGGCGTTTAAAGTATTTGCTTGCTTAGACTAAGTAGGGTACTTTTTGTCTCATTGACTATCTTATGAAATTTTGCAGGAACATATAATAACAGAAAGCTAAAAAACCCCATCTTCTACAATATAATAACACTTTCTTAAAGACTGCTAGTGGTACATTTTTCTAAATATAAATTGTGTAGAGATTTTTGAACGTTTTAGAACGACTTGGAAAAAAACCGAGTGGTGTGAATTGACTGAAATTATAAAAAATGTCTATTACCTACCCTTCATAATAATCTCCATAAAACTGGTTCGCCTCAACGGTTGAGACGACAAGCAGCAGCAGAAATTTCCACATTTTTCTTTCTGCCAATTTAGAATGTAACAGTCTTGCTCCGTGCCTGCCTCTTTATACCTCGCCGGCGACTTGCAACTGAGCTGCAATTTCGCACACAAATACGTCTCACGCGGTGATAGTCAGTGTGCGTTTTGAGCACATCCAAGAGCAATGTCGTTATCAATAATCTGAGCTCTCTAGTGTTCTCTTTTTGATCTCATCAGCTCTTCTTACCTCACTCATCTGCACACCGCAGTTTTTAGCTTCGTTTTGAGTGACGTCATCATCTGGTACCGAGTATAAACTGGGCGCATGATATGAAGTAGACTCCAGCTGGAATGGAGAAACCTTTACTTATGTTTTAATAATGAAAATACTAAGACGATTCCTAGAATATTAAAGAATTGAATTTACCTTCTCTCTTTATAACATGTTTGCTTTTCTATAGTGAACCCAGGAATATTTTTTCATTCATGGCTACTTTAGTTTACGTGGTTCCATAGTCTGACCTCATTTCATACATCAGTGCAGGTCTTTACTTGTATCTGCTTGACCAACAGATTCTTCTTGATCATGAGCACGCGCATTTTTCCCAGCTGGACATCTAGGGGTATTAAAACTCTTGTTTCTTGCAGGACATTTGATATCGATGTTTCAAAGACTTTTAGTGTACATGAATCCTTATCTCTAGTTATTATGTGTTTGCTGAAGTGCATCCCGAAAATTCCGTATACAACACGAACAACAATAAACTAACAATCAAGATCTAGCTTCTAATTTTTATGAAAATCTAAGAAATATTTTAAAGTTCTTGAAGATTCTTTAAACAGTTTAAAATGAAAAACTTTCATGAAAAATGAAACTTTTCGTTGCCTGAGCTCTTGACTCGTTTTCAATCAGTATATTATGCTAGAGCTGATGGGTGTTCAATGTCTTGGATTATGCTCTGTACTGTGACATTAGCCCAGACCACTTAACAAGAGACAATTTTTTTATGTTTTCCAAAAAAGGCGAAAAACTATTGAATTTTTATCAGCTTAATCTTGCACAGGTATTAATTTTTTCGACGTATACAGATTTTTGTCAACCCCCACACTTTGGCTATTTGGAATGCCTGACACTAGACTTACTAGACTCTCATCGTCGCCCTATTTTTAGAGAGTAACGAACTTTAGTTCTGGCTCTACGTGATTCCCAACTGTTCACTACTTTTAAAACTTCGAGATGTTCTAAGATTGCACGGGAATGAATACAAGTACACTTCTACTTCCAAATACTTGAGTAAGATTCATTTACAGTAAAACACAAAATCTTTTCCGTTTCGGAAATATTTATTTCGTCAATCATGGAGGAAACTGGGGCTAAATTCGCACAGTCCTTAAGATAAGATCGCCCTCGGCAGATTTTAATCTGAAGAACCACAATTTGCGCGCAGATAACAAGCATTTCATCTCTTTGTTCAACGCAGACCGACCGACCGTTATCAGCCGGACTTTCAAAATCCCTCTCACAAAATCTTACGCTTTAAAACAATTGTCTGAAGCGGCTAAATGTTCCAATTGCGGCTATAATGATTGTTGCTCTAATTAACTGCATATTTAAGTCTCTCGATAAAGAATAGTTGCGCTGCTTAGTAAAAAAAGCAATGAATATGATGAAATATTGTAATAGATGCTCATCTAACATATATATTGCTGCGTCTGTGATGAACCACATGATCAAGGCATTTCACTTCGTTTCCTTTTACCCTTTGTTGCTGTAGAAGTCTTTCTAATTGATTCTAGTTGAGTTTAGAAGTAGTTAATTACTTGTCAATTAAAAGCACGCAAAAACATTGCATGGGTATTAAATATTTGACTCACAATTTTTGGGCGAAAGGTTTTCTCACAATAGTTTAAGATATTCGTCAATAATTTTATTTCGAGATGTTTTGGTTATCGAAATCGTGGTTTCGTCCCGTTATAACGCTGAACCTTTGTGGGCCTCTAGGAAAACCAGTTTGAACGTGACGTTGCCAACACTGTGAGATTACTTTGAAGTGTGACGGATGAAGATCCAATTTTATATTGTGCACTACATAGCAAACCTTTTGAACTCCTTTGCGGCGATTTTTCAATCTGCATCTTGCAAAATGTATCGTAGAGAATGCTTGCCATATGGTTATCATTGTTAGAAATACTTACTTGTCTCCGTTATCACCTGGGTACGCCTTCTTGTAGCCCATGTAGGCATTCAGCCTCCTACGATTCTTTAACAAATACCTTGCAGTAGGCAGTGGTACCTACACATAGAAAAGGACTGGAAAGACTTTATTTAAGATGTTTGAACTCAATTGTATTCTGCTCTGAAATTTTCAGATGCTCGCGTAACTTGGGTGTATGAATGATATAATTTAAAAGAAGAATATTTTTAGACAGAAATTTTCTGTTTTAGGGTTTACCGCTGAAGGACATCCAGCAATTCCCGCGGACATCCGGGGCAGGCTGAACACAGATGCACTGATATTGACGCGCATATGTCACTTGAAGTGTCTAATGTCATTCAGGTCATGGAGAGATCACTCGCTCTTTTCTTATTCACCCTAATCAACTTCGCAAATGGCGCGACGAAAGTCACTTATCACGGGTATGTCAAAACATATCAATGATTTATGAAGGAAATTACATGCAATAATAACGCTTGGTAAAAAGTAGCTCTCAAGTTGATCAAACTGTTAGCCTCTGACCTTCGTTACTAGTCTCTCTTGCTAGTTGCTTTGGTTAACAATATTGCGACGCTGGCCACAAGACTGCGCAGTTTGTTTTACCTCACGCAAAACGCGCATTTCAGCGCGTGACGCAAGATATGTTAATGATTTTAACCTTACAGATATTGCCAATTTCGAAATGTCTTTCAATATTTTAGTACTTGAATCATCACGCTGATCCGAACCATAAGCAGTACTAATGACGTTGAGAGGGTCTTATGAGATATACTTCAAACTTTCGATATTTTCATGCATAATCAACCTGATTGTCGTTTTCGGTTTGTGCGTGCTTCAGTCTTAACAATAACATAGAACATGTTCAAATGTGATTGAGAAATACTTGTTGAAAGATCACGACACTGTGTGAAAACAAATGTAGACAGAAGATTGTATTTCAGTCAGGCCAGATTTGTATAGATACCTACATCACAAACATTTTTATAATCGTTTTTCTGTTTCAGACACAAATTGATTCGAATCATTCCAACATCAAACAATTCTCTTTCATTTCTTCAACAATTGAGCTCCGCCTCCGCAGTTCTCGGGGTGAGTACCAATCCTGGTGTCTTTAAAAAAGAAGCACAGGCAATTCGAGATCTATCTGTCTCCTGTCCATCAAAAAAGACACCTTGCATTGTACAGCATGCCCTGCCTCAATACTGTCACACCTTAGCAGCATATCACGTATTAAAATGTTTTATGAACATTGCATTTTATTTAGCTTGATTTTTGGTCCTATCCTACAACATTGAAGCAGCCAGTAGATATTCATGTGACACCAAACTATGTCCAAGAACTTGCAAATGTTCTCCACTACCACAATACCACATACAAAGTTCTTATCAACGACCTGCAGCGAATTATTCAACGAGAACACTCTCCAAGCTATTTACAATCAACTTCCCAAGATTTTGATCAGAAATATCATTCCTACCCAGAGGTTGGTTCACCATGTTTCATTGACCATCTGAAATACCGCCCAATCTCGTTTTGTTTCTTACCATACTTCATGTTCTTGTTTCATGTATGTTTTAAGATTTTGAGTGAATTAAGAAGACTTGTGTACACGACAAACCACGCAAAACTGGTATCGATTGGAACATCATACGAATTCCGCCGAATTTACGCTATCGAGGTCCGTGTTACTGTTGCGCTTTTTGTCCACATCAATCATGTCCCTACGTAGCGTTAAAATTTTGTGCAAGAGAAGAAATTCGGCACTATACTAATTTATTTTAGATATTTGAAAACGAGAGCAATGCAAAACCGTTGATTTTTATAAACTGTGGACTTCACGCTCGAGAATGGATCAGCCCTGCAACATGTATGTTCCTTGTACGACAGGTGAGTTATAAATCATTATAAATTACTGGCCAATGTATAATGTAGCTATGTATATTAACAGACATCAGCTATTCAATATACACTGTATTTCTTTATTTTCAAGTTGCTGTCAAATGAAGCAAACAATGCAACTTCATTACGAACTAACTACACCTGGATTATTCTTCCTGTGGCGAATGTCGATGGTTACCAGTACTCATTTAGCACGGTAACTCTGCTAACCCTTTTTAGTATTCATGCACTCACATTTTTGGGAAAAAGAGCCAAAATGTCTAACTCATTTATTGAATCGTCACTAATTTATCTAGGAAAGATTTTGGCGGAAGAACCGCTCATATGGACCGGGTGGATGCATTGGTGTTGACTTGAACAGAAATTTTAATCATTTTTGGGGAGGTAAATCTGCATTCATATTACTCGTGTGATCTCATGGCAACCGAGATGGAAGTCAAAGGTGTACTTGCTTGATATTACAGCGAATTCGAGATCGCTTGACAAAGTTTGCTTTTTCAGGTTATGGAACAAGTGATGATCCTTGCAACATGCTTTATCATGGCCGTCACCCCTTCTCGGAGCCCGAAACCTACTCTCTCGGCAGATATCTCTTATCGCGTAGAACTGAACTCAAAGTATTTCTGGATATTCATGCATTTGGTCAACTTTTCATGTCACCTTGGGGTCACACGAAACAATATTCACCTCATTATAAAACTATACAGGAGCCTCTAATGAAAAAAGTATCTGAAGCAATTGCTTCTGTTCACGGAAGAAACTTCACGTATGGTCCTGCTTCAATTATCATATGTAAGTTTAAATTTAGTCTAAAAGTAGGTTTTAAGATCTAACTCATGTCACTGAAATTCCAGATCCTACAACTGGTGACGCAACTGATTGGACGTATGCAAATCTTGGCGTCATTCATTCTTACAGTTTTGAACTTCGACCGACTTTTCAAGATGAGCGCGGGTTCATTGTCCCTCCAGAGCAAATTGTGGAGTCTGGTGATGAAATATTGAGTGGAATGATAGAACTCGTCCGGAACTTGGATGATGAAAGGTAAATATGTTTTTAATTTCGCTTCACTTGGCAGGCAGTTCGTGAAACTTTTCTGACGCACGCGATTGATAAGGGGTGATACTAGACATCATTGTAATATTAACACCGACAGACTGCAAATCTTTATTTATTTCAAATCCATATATATCCATTATGATCTACTCTACATCTACTCCACCGGGGAGGATTTGTTCCTTACGTCATCATTAGTTGCTGTGTGACTGTGTAACGAATCTACGCTACGGTGTTTCAACTAGCCGTTCTCTTTGTTCCGTAGTCTTTCATTGTGTTTGACAGAGTGTGAAGGCCCACGAGTATTTCTTTGCCTGTTGGAACAATTTCCGTTTTGGGCAAAAGAAATCCGTGTTCTCCTGTGTCCCTTAGCTCAAATACGAACGCATATTTCACCCCCATTGATCCATAGACCCAGTCTTTGCAACTACCTGCCGCTTCGTCTGAAAATTAAACACAGCAATGTTTCAACGGTGGTCTCTAATCGGTTCTGCACACGTTCTTGGCACGCCAGTCTCAGGACCAAGGAGAGAAAAGGCATGCAAACTGTTTCCAGTTTTCATCGAAGACACTTACAGATTATAATCGCAGCTGCTCCTGTTTCAAAATCAGTTCCGTAAACACTTTCTAAGGCCTTGACAGTTTCCTCCGAGACGCGATGCTGGAAAGATGAATTTAGGTTGAAACTATAGCAAGAGCAAGCAGGGCAAACTACTCAGATGAAACAGATAGTTTAACTTCTTAATTCGCTGCACAACTTGCTGAGATAAAACGCTAATTGAACGTTTTGTTTATTAAAAACTCTGTTGGCCACTAATAGACGGAAACAAGAACTGACCAACTCATCCTTGTCCTTGGCGCTCACATTCTTGCTGTAGCTCCACGGATACATCATCAACTGACTGTAAGAATGCATGTCAAGAAAACTGAAGATATTCTCTCGATTGGCTCTCACGTAATCAGCCATTGCCTTCACCTCTGGCGCAGAGAAAGCCGCGCTGCCTCGGTAGGTGTCACTGCATGGCGCTTTGCTTGATCCTGAACCTATGCATGAGTGAAATGAAATGTAAAGCTCCAGAATTCAGCCAGGAATACAGACTTCAGCCTAGATCATATTGCCCTTTGAATACATACCTGCAAACCTGTAGCCATAGTTTCTGTTAAGATCCGTTCCTTTGCATGTTGAGTTTGCGTTCGGTTGACGATTCTTCCTCCACAATCGTTCCTTGATAACATAAAATTCAAATATAACATAATGTTGATCTACTGCTTACTGTGACCTAACTTTCTTACGTACGTCTTTCCAAGTATAAACGTAGCCATCAGGGTTTACAACTGGAAAGATGACCCAGTTAAATCTGTTCAGCATTGCTGTAACGTTAGCCTCTGCTCCATAACCTTTAATCATCTACGAATGAATAGAACAAACGATTTTGTTGATCAATGCGCTTGAACTGGCATAGCTACCAGAAATCGACTCACTTCTTCTATCATATACATGCAAGTCGCTGGTGAGATCCACTCTCGCGCGTGTTGTCCACAAATAACAACAACTTTCTGTTTATTTGGAAATCCTTTTCCATCTGATAACTAAAACAAATTCCATGTGGAGTAATCAAATTATTAAGTCGGTGGTAAGAGAGGGTATTTCTCACTTCCAAACCCAGGATCTCTCTCCCTTCGTAAGATTTTCCAATATTCACTGGTTGTGATAACGCAGCATTAATGTTCTGAAGAGTGTTCAACCTTTGCACAATCTAAAAACGTCACATGACGGTCATTTTCAATTTGGTTTAATCCATATTTTAGTTTACTACGAACCTCTCCATATTTGTGATAATCTGAGTTCCAGTTTGCGTCGCTCAGATGGCGAGAATGCCCTTTCTCCTCCTCTTCAATACTTCTCTGTATGTTATCGTTAATCACATTCGAGTCGATGTTCCAACGTTTGAAGTATTCGTCCAACTTTTGGTAATCTTCTGGTGTGACGTGAATGTCGATATTTCTACTTCGCGACCAGAAATCTACCTAAAGAAGAACATGGAGGAGTTGTAGACAGACGCAAGTGATCAAGAAGAAAAGAAGAACAAGCAAGAAATTATATTGAACTGGTGGAAATGGAAAGCAAAGAGTCAACAGAAGATAGAGCAGAATGAAGGAAGAATGATGAAAGAATTAATAACGAGAGCGTACCTCTATATCTGGGTTGTCCTCCAACGAATTTATTAAATCAATGTCGGCCTTAGTTTTAGGAAATACTCGAACAACTTTATGTCTAAACAAAATTTTCATTAATACACAAATTGATAGTATCTTCTGATTGAGACAATTTTATTGTTTTGGTATAATAACTTGATGAGATTTACAGCTTGGAAAAGTATTACCATTCAGTTACAATTACAAACAGCGCAAAATAGATCGATATCTTACCCTTCAAATAGTTTAATGCCAGGTTTCTGTTTTTCAAGCAGTTTCAAATTTGAATGACAATTCACTTGACGAACTAGAAAACTACCAATTGAAATAATTATGAAATAAAATATATAAGTCATGACTTCTATAAGTTCTTTTTCTTCAGAAATTTGTAACATGTCTCTTTGTTTTTGTCAGATGATCATTCGCTGTAGCAGGTTATGAGCGGTGACCAGTCATGCGTACATTTTGGCCGCTGTTTTCAAGATAAAACAACTTGGTTTACTTACTATGTAGTGTTCATGTATCATATAATCTTTTACTTGACATTTGTAGCTGCACAACTAATTTTAATTGTAAAATGTTAAAATATCAAAAACTTTACCGGTTTTGCTGGTGGCTGCGCAGGATCTGTAAATAAGTGCAAAAGAAGCGGCCGAGATTTTTATTGAGATCAGCGTCAACGAAGGAAGATCCCACTTTTTTACCGAGATCAGTGCCACACAGTGCCACATGAGGAGTTCAGTTTTTGTGCCATGCAAAGAAGTCCAGATTATTATCTCTATGAGATCAGTGTCTCATTCAAAGAAGTCCAGATCTTCATAGAGGCTCGTGCCGATCAAATAAAGTCCAGGTTTCCATTCAGATCAGTTCATACTAAAGAATTCAGACTTCCATGGAGATCAGTGGTCTACTACGGACCCAGACACTTCCGGTCAGCCTTGCTTCCTGTTGCTTCTCTACTTGGAAATTTAGACGAAATTCTCAGACTTGCAAAGTGCTTCGTCTCTTTCGTTTTCGACGAAATAATGGACCGTAAAGCAGTATGCAACGCCTTTTACTGCAAAAGCTGTGAGTTCGCAATACACTACGATTATTTTGGAAGAAAACCGCCGTTTTCTAGGGAAATAATGTGAGTAAAATATTTGTTTATCGGTAGTCGTGTCTGAGAATTAGGCAGCGTGTTTTGTCTGCGGACGCCGCCCTGCAAAGATTTTCAACAACGTTTTTTCTGCTCGAACTTCTTGCCAGAAAAGATACTCGTATTGTTGAGCTGTAACCCATGTTTGGAAAAGCAATATAGGGGGCTTCTAACCAGACAAATTTGGTGGCTTTCAGTGTTATTGTTGAAATTCTTGGCTGGCCATTTTGCGGTCGTGAGAAAGACGACAACCTTCATTGGCGGCCATTTAATCGATAGCGCAGAAGCCGTTGTATTCAGCAGACTTGTGTTATATAAATTTTGTAATAGTTTTTCATGCTGTACTAGTAGTAATCTAGAAAAAAATAATTTCAAGAGTTTAAAAGAATGGGAAAAAAAAATACAGAGCTAGGGAAAGAGCAACAATATTGGAAAGCCAATTTGATACTGCTGGTCTTTATGTTCATTGAGGAAGAAACTAGGTTTAGTGTGGTTCAAATGATGTCCAACAATTTCCTAAAATTTTTGCTGAGTATTTCAAAACGCCGTGCAGGAAACATGTTGCGATTCTGACCCAACCACATCAATTATGACTGAACGTTGTGGTATCTAACTGGTATTTGGAAATTTAAGATTTTTGTTAACGTTTCTACTACGTTTCTTGAAAAAAATATGTGATAAAGTTTGATCTTGGTAGACATTTTGTTGGCAGTGCAAAAGATTATCAATTACATGCTCATTGTTTCACCAGCATGTGGTATTCACAGAATGTTCCGAGAAAACTTACTCATACTAAATTTACGTCTTTTGTATTGAATGAGCAAGTCACAATGTATTTCAGTCTGAGGATTTAGGATGACTTTTCTCTCAACATCATATGAGTTGAAATTTCATTGCAGAAAAACAGCATGAGTGAAGCATTGTCAAGTACTTCCGGACCGTATTAAAGTGTGAAATAATGAATTTTTAGAATGCTTATGTGAATTCTAGGATCTTCTATATACTTATGCAATTTGAGAAACTGTGCAGTTTGCTTTAAGTAGCTTGATCAATATTCTACACATAGTGGGAAAATCGTTTCACATTTTAATAGTGAAACTTCCATGTTTGTGCAGCTTGCATGCTTGTTTAGCTGAAAGCTTACATTCCGATCAGAGCTAGTAAACCAAACAGTTTCTCACTTGTTTATTTGTTTTGCTTTTGTACAAGACTATTACTATTTATAATGGCAACAACATCATTTCTCATGATAATTGCAAGTTTCGTGGCATCTGCTGTTGTCCAATATAGTGGTTAATGAAACCAACCATATATCCAGCATTAGTTGTTATGGCATAAGCTACATGCAATTATTTACAATGAATTAAGCTGAAAAGCTAATGTAAGATTCTGTTTCTCCTCTTAGATTGCTTGAGGATGCATTTGTCATGAGAGATCCATTTTCAAGAGAGCGTAGCTTTTTGGTAATTGGTGGTCATTGTTCAATATGTAATGCTGAAGTTTGCTGCAATCAGGTGAAATGTCCACTTTGACAACTAATGTGCCTGGATGTTGCATTCACTGTTTCGAATTAGCTAGATTTTAGAAAAGCTTTCTAACCAACTTTTGTTCTTTTTTAGAAATGCAGTATATTTTACTCCAAGAGATTTTGTATGCCATGTTGTATGAAGCATGTAGATGAGTTTCCAGCAGAAATAAGACAGGTGTGTGCATAGTCCAGTGTATATATACAAGTCAGGAGTCAGTATACGAAGTTTGTTACTAATTTATGCATGAAGGTCATACGATTCTTGTGGCTTATCGTCATCCACTCAGTAACCATGGTAACTCAAGATATGCACTAATGCATTTATAATACCTTGACCCCTCTGAGTGTTTTTGTAAGGACAGAGGATGAGTGAGGTCACGTAGCATTGAGGAACGAGCTTGGTTTTAGTCTTTGTCAGCTCATTGCAATCCTTGTTCAAAGAATACTAAACTTGCATTTGAAGTAGTCTTTTAGTTAAGGCTGTTTTTCTCTTCTGCGGTATTTACGCGCACCTACACCTGCGCACATGACAGTTTAAATCCTTCAAAGTTTTATACATTTTAAAAATACAAGAGCAAGTGAACACAGAATTATTTAAGGTTCAAAATTGTTAACTACATATTCCTTTTGCGGTTATTTATAAGATAGCTTTTTATATAATTTTTTTTAACATTTAAAGCTGCTTTCCAGTTCCGCGTTTTTGACACGCACGTACGCGCACGTAAAAGTTTAAATCCTTCAAAGGCTTATAGTTTTTAAAAATACAAGAACAAGTAGAGCCGTCGTTGTTTAGAACTCAAAATACTTTCTTCTTGCGATTGCTTATAAGATAGGTTTCATTGCAATTTTAACTTTTACCTGCGTTCACTTGCGTGTCAAAAACGCGGAACTGGAAAACAGCCTTTACGTGCGTGTAACGCGCGTGGTAAATATGCGTTATAGGGAAAAGCAGTATTTATTTTTATAAAACTAGATAGATTAGCAGCCCACAAGTAATTTAGCTCCATCTAGTGAAATATTACAGATGTCCGCTACTTTACTTTGTGATGTAATTTTGTGATATTTGCAAAATGTCCTTGACTTTATTTCTCATCTATAGGATCTAATGAAGAATGGCAATTCTGTGTGAAAGAGTTCCTTGGCACAGGTATCCCCCTAAATTTATTAATCTACTTTTCCATGATGTATATTTGTGTGTGGTTCACACGGATACCACAGATGCCCTTGTCAGCGTGGGCTTATTCCTCTATAGAAGGCAGCACTGTCGCAACGTGGTTTTCACAATATACTTTGGACCTCTTGAGCACGTCAACAAGGAATTCGTTATCTGCATGTCATTGGCTGTGAAATGTATGCCGCGCCTGCGTTACTACGCATCAGCGGATGGAGCAGTCAGCGGAAGTGAACGCATTAGCGGATGTGAAAGTAGCGTTGTTTTACTAGGAAAAACGAAGGTTTACTTGGAAAATACTGAATGAATTTACAACCGGTCTCGTTTCGACGGCGATGTATTATTGTATACGAAATAAGATGTCTGCAGTGGAGGCAAGTCAGGCAGAGATCTCTACAAAACAAACGTCTTGTTGCCTTCAAAATGTTTCCTTGTCCAATTTGCGATGTGAAACTAAACTCGGCCGAACAACGTCGGGCACACTGCCGGGGAAAGAACCACATTAAACGGGAAGAAGCGCGAAAGAAAGCTGAAGAATTGGGAACGGACTTCGATAATACGCCTGATCATTGCCAAGTATGCGATGTTCCTCTCACGTCCAAAATGACCGCTATAGACCATTTCAAGGGCAAAATGCATCAGAAAAAGGTAAAAGCAGTTGAAGACCAACGTCAAGGGTTTAAAAACTACTGTGACATCTGCGAAGTTCGGCTTCAATCATTGAAAGTTTCCGAAGCACACTTTCAAGGCAAACAGCATTGTAAACGTCAACGAAAGACTAACCCCGGCAAGAACCAGACCAAAAGAAACACATTAGAAAGAAAATCTAGCAACTCAAGAGTGTCCCGGCAGAAACAGCAAGACTTTTTCATGAGTCCGAACTTTTTTAACGGCGATTTTCAAGAAAGTGCTCGGAATTCTTGGGAAAATCTAAATTGCGACATTGAAGCAGAACCCAAGGATCTTCTATCGGAGTTTCGAAGTTTTTGTAAGTATGAAAGAAGCTAGCATGGATCTAGGGTCTCTTACTGCAGTAGAACATCATTTTGAGAACTTTTTTTCGAAAGGAGTATGCCTCTAAGCTGGCTTCACCTGCAGTTACTTGTACTTGTACCAAAAACTCCGCAAGTATAAACGATCGCACTTCCTCGAACACCTTCGGTCCTTTATTGTTACCTAGATTGCAAAATAAGCAATTTTTTTCATCTGTGGCCCTGTTCATTAGGATTTGCGGTGTTCTAGGTACATCTTCTCGTCATTTCGAATTGAAAAGTCGGTGTTTTTTGGTGCGTCAGACTAGAAGAACTGCGTTTTTGATTGCGAGAACAGGGTGTTGGCGTTATTGAACTGCGCTCAATGGCCAGCTAGCTTTCTCGATTTATATCTGTCCCGTTGTTTTTTTTTTCAATTCTGTTGTGTACTACCATCGCAGCCATTGCGCGCTGCTTACAGATATTCTAGAATGCACTTTCGTTTTTCGAGCAATGAAAAAGAGCAAAAGTTTCGTCGCGCAAGCAAATTTCCACGAGGTCGGAAACACTTTACTTTGGGGCACTCTCGAAATTACTTCGTTTCATACTCGCTGAAATTCTAAGCATTAAGAATGTTTCGAAGAACGTGCATTATAGTGCAGCACGCTAACTATATTCCCAAAAGAATGCGAAAAAAGGTGGCGGCCATTGTTCTTCGAATCTGCGCAGCGCGCGTGTAGCACGTTTTTTTGCCTCACGTATGAAAAACTTGGAGTGTTTTTTGGTGAACGAACTTATATGCATGTTTTAAATATTAAGGATACATCATGCTGTTTAATACAATCTTGATTTCCCAATTTCGGACCGAACATCCATTCGCTTGTTTTGGTACTTGTGCGAGTTTTTGTCAAAGAGGCGTTGTCCTTTCCTACATTATCCTAGCACGCAATTTATCATTAAAACGCAAGATATTGTAGCTTATAAGATATACAATGGTCTACATTAAAGAAATTTCGCGTATTTTGATTGATCTTGAGTCAGTAGCAAGAGGGGCATAATTGCATAAGGCATGGATGGACACTTAAATCTTTGCTGGTAAATTTGAACAATAGTGCAGTGTTTAAATACACATCTCTGAAAACAGCTCTTTGAAAGAGTATCATTCCGTAGGTGCTCAATTTTTGTAAGATACTAACTAAAGAAATCTCAATCCATGAAGTCTTTTTGTTGAGTATATTTTGCTTTTTGGTACAGGGATTTTATGCAATTTAGATGTTAGGTCATATGCAAACATGTGCAGGCAAAGCACTATAGTCTTCATTATAAAGATTTTTAATCATACGTCTTGGATTTCATTATTCAAAAGGAAGCAAAATCCTAGATACATCTATCGTAATGTATGATTTTTCGTATAGTTATTGCATGCTCGTATTGGACATGAGAATAGAGTAAGTATTGCTGCTAAAGTCTACATATTGTTAGGATTTATTTCATGTTGGGTAATTTAAGATGTGTTTTAAGAGAGCGAATTGTTGTGGAAACTTTCGTTTACAGTATGTACGCGCATTTTCTATACATCTTTGCTGCCCTATAAATTAGAAGGAGAGAGAGAGAGAGAAAGACAGTCCATCATCCCTAGTTGGCCAGTGTAGCAGTAATTGTTACACGTATCGAATTGTAAATTCCAGTGATTTTAAATAATTTTATTGTTCAAAGGTGAACCTTCCCTAATAAAAAAAGCATCAGGGTTACTGTAGGGGTGAACAGGCATAACAAAATTAAGATGTTTCCTAAGCAGCAGTTAGCCGTACATGAAGATAACTCACTAAGCTTTGAGACCAGCGTACTTGCGTGCATGTAGGATGAATGACGCGTTTCATGCGAGAAAGAACACCACAGGCAACTCGTATATTCGTCGAAGTTGTGTTTGGTATCAACGTTTAAATAATTTGATCCTTGAGCTTGGCTTATCTAAGTTACCAACATTAATAATTATTTTCTTCGATAGTGAGTGGCAAGTCTTTGTACGAGTCAGCCGATTCTCAGAGCTCATCCAGCCCGGAGTCTTCAAAGGAAGCTTTCTTTTCATTCGAGATTGACAAACCGCCTCATGAAAGCGTCATTCCTGATAAACCTCTGGAAACGCCGCTTCAGAATGTGGCCTTCTATAATATCCATGATACTGGTCTAACAGAGGAGACAGGGACTTTATGGCAGCCAAATTGTGACGAGAGCAGATCCTTGCAACCTTTTTTCTATCCCGAGCCTACTACACAAAATGGCATCTTGGCGCAAAGCGAGGTTATCATACATACGCAGGCTGTGTTGTGTGTGTTAAAAGAAGCTGAAGGAGAAGGGATTTCATCCGGAGACATTGCTGTGAAGATTGCAGGACTTTCACCCAGTGATGTGAATGTGATACTAGCTGATCTAGAGAAACATCACTTGGTCTCAAAATCAGGTTACGCTCCTATACTCTGGTCTCTAACTACCTCACACTCGTCTAAACAAAGCAATGGCTGTAACGAAAAGATAGCATCTCCAAAAAAGCCCCAAATCTTGAAAAAAGATTCCTATTTTAATGGACACTTGCCCACAAGCGAACCCTCTGCGACGTCGGCCATATTGTCTTCTTCTTTGATTAGCACAACAGCCTCGAGCAAGTCATTCCCGCCCGTAATTGAAGCGAACCTCGTGAACTTGTTCCAACAAACTGGCTCACTCACAATCCACGAGATTCAGAGAAAACTCGAGTTCAAAGATAATGTGACTCTTGACTTGATTTTGCAAAATTTTGTCGAGCGAAATATCCTAGTGAAAGACGGCGATCAAAGATGGCGACTGGCGAGCGCGACTCGAAGCAATGTTGGAGTCATTGGTGAAGAACGCAAGCGAAGGAGCCCGGAGATTCATCGAACACCAACACCACCCAAAGAAAATGATCATGGTGTTGCTAACTGTGAGCCATTGTTTCTCAATGGCGATAGACACAATCGATTTTGGCATGAGCTGAATCACTACGGTAAAGTTGTTCAAAACTCTTCTCATTTGAATAACAATAAGCAACAGAACAGATGCTCGCCGCCTTTGAACAACAAAACAATGATTAAACACAACCCTCCTGCGTTGAAAACTGAGACTAGTGAAGTGTTAGAAGATTTAACAGTTACTACACCGAAGGTTTACCAGAAAGAGTTATATGAAGTTGCTATGCAAGAAGATACTGTCTGTTATTTGCCTTGTGGTACTGGCAAAGATCTAGTAATGGCGCAAGTCATTGCACACATGGCTATCTTGAATCCCACGAAACAAGCGTTAGTTGTCGTGTCTGATATAGTCAGAGCATTAAACATTGCTCAGGTATTGAGAAAGGAGATCGGGTCAAAGAGCAAACGTAAAAAGTTGAATGTTGCATTGCACGCCGAACAATTGAAGCAATCAAATGGTAAAGTTCAAGTAGCAGTGGTAACTTCTTCAACGTGTTTTAGTCTTCTAAACTGCGGGGCTCTCTCGTGGAAGGATGTATGTCTATTGATATTCGATGAGGCCACGATGTGTTGTAAGGATGAACCTTCGAAAAAGATTCTACACGAGTATTACCTCAAAGCAAAGATGGATTGTTTAGATGCCCCTAAGTTGCTCAGTTTCTTCGACTCTACTGCTGGAGAAGAGAATCTGGAAAATACTGTGAAGAAATTCAGCAATGTGCTGGTGACTATGGGTGATGTATTTCTGTCATGTGTGTCTACGAGCGTGAGCGAACTTGAGCAAGACAAACGGGAAGCAATGTTCGTGTGCGTACAGACGGGTCTTACTGAAGAAGAAAGCAGGATGTTCTTCTTACTTGGCACATATCTCAATCTCGTATTTGACAATCTCGCAGCACAGTGGCGTCCATTGAACAGTTATAGAGAACTGCTAAGGATTTCCTTCAAGGAAAACTCAGTGATCAGTGAAGCGTTTGTGAAGTTAATTCGTTTGACAGGTCAGCCACTAGAGAAGCGTCTTCCTCCTTCATGCTTGAAAACGTGGCGCCATTATCTTGCTATTTGTGAAGTGATTTTTACTTTGGTGGAGTGTGGGAAGGATGTGGCAACAGAGCTATTAGTGAACCTGAGACGTGAACAGTTTAATTTTGCTTGGGCTAATGATATAGGTCTGCCAGGAATCGAGTTGTCTCAACAACTTACTGAGACCGAAATAACGAACTGGGGTAAGTGATTTTATTTATTTATTCACGTTGTTCAACATAGTTTTTGCATGGTTATTTAATAAATGAACAATTCTTCGGGGAATCGATGGTTAAAGCTGTTCGCTTTTCATTAGGTTCTAATCTCTCTCGTGGCAGTGGCGTGCGAGAATTGCTGGAACAGCTCATGATTATACAGTGGGAGAATGCGCGTGTCTCGTCTGAGCGACCGCTGGCACTAGTGATTGTTAAGCTCAGCAAAACTGCTAAGGTTCTGGCGAACTATTTATCACGCTGTCAAGAACTGGTGAAGAGAAATGTGAAGACAACGTTTGTTGATGGTGAGTCCGCGTTCAGTTAAAAATACAATCTGCAAAAGCGTAGATAGTCCGATAATATCCGGGGGGGAAGAGGTGGTAGGGAGACGAGGGGTGGAAGTCAATCAGAAATCTAATTATGGATGATTATCTAGGTTCTCGTTCTCACCAGCAGAAAGCTGTGATCTCAGCGATCAAACGTCGTCAGTATCAGGTGATTGTCTCCACAGACAATGTTGATGATGAGTTACCTCATTGCGAACTTGTCGTTCTTCTGGATCAGCCAAGTTCTGAGTACGCTTTAGAGCAGCTACGTACAAGACGAGCCACGAATGTCGTCGCCATTTGTCGAGATGTAGACGGCGAAGAAAAGCTTAAAGAATTGTTGAGACAAGAAGAATTAGTTGAGAAAACCGTCGCCATTATAAGAAGTGGGAGATGTTAATAAGGTTTGTTTGGAACTGATCAGCATAGTTCAGTTTCAGTCGCCATTATTAGTTTCCATAAAATAACAGAAGGTGTGGGAAAGCAATGCATTATGGTTAGTATATGTACGCTCATTCCCAGACCTCCTATTGTTTTACACTATGTAGATAAAAAGTGCAGTGAAACTAACATTAGACGTCGACATATTTCAAGACGAGGGAAAAGGGCAATGGCGTTGTTCTTTAGAATTGATATTACTCGTCTTAAATATGTCGCAACATTTTAGGGTATTAAATAAATATAACTTGAATACTAATGCGTAAATACCAGTGATAAATACCTCCTTGTGTTTTGTAATACTTTTAGTTCATATTAGTGACTATATGACGCTGATTGATATACGTTAAACGTAGATATTAGCCTGGTCTGATTAAAATAAATAGAGATCTGTATACTTTTGCTTGCATATTGTGTTGGCAATGTTAGGAATGATCCATCATTTGCCGAACGCTGCCTCGCACTTAAAGTTCCATGTGTCAAAGTGATCACATTTGAAGCGCGCATCCCTTCCTGTTTTACCAGGAATCCTCGACGCAGTTCGCAGAAAACGATGTTTTCGGTGGATGACACTTATGCATGAAAAAATGTGAGGATATTTTAATCTTTTAACAAATATACTAAATCCATATTCTGTGTAGGTATGGCTAAAGGTAAAAATGGAACAAAACATTTTGAGCGCCTCATTTTAGATTTACGTTCATGAGAGAGAAAAATGATATTTTATTGAAGCGATTTGCTGCCGAGTCTTATTATATCTTAGGACTTTGTTGATTTTCTTGTAGGTTTTGATAGAAACTGACTAACGTTAAGGACGACTCTAGTGTAGTTAGCGCGGATTATCTCGTTCAGTTGCTGCGAAAAGATATTCGACAAGATCATCCACAAGTATTCTATATGTCCTGATATATCTACACTAAAGGAAATGTGATTGTACATTACCGTTTGTTATGCTCGCCCTTTTCGTAATATTTGTCCACAGATCATGAAGATGTCTTGTTTATCCAATAAAGACGTACAGGAGGATTGCTGAAGATCATAAAGCTTCAAAAGTCGTGTGGCATTGCCTATTCTCTCCAAGCGCTTAGTCGTCGACGTCATACGGTAATGAAGTATATTCTCTGTCCAAGCCTCCGGTCACAGGTGGTCTGAAAGCCCTGAAGGATCATGGGCAGGTTTCAAAGTTTGCCTTCGGCGTTGACTCGCCCCAGTACACGCCCCACGTTTTTGTTTGCTGTTTTCGACCTCCGCCATCCCGCTTTTTTTTGCGAACTGGCGGTTCTCTTTCGTAAATTTGTTTGCCTGAGATGTCACCAGTGGATGTCACGCTGTACTGCATATTATCACTGTCTATCCAGCAGTGTCCCGGAGTTGACAATACCAATGTATTATTAAATGTCTGATCAAATTTCACTCAAAACATTCTTTTTATCAAGGGTGATTATAACATGGTTTCTCAATTATTATCCCGGAATACTTGATGAAATATGGCAGATACAACCCGCAAGAAAACATCAAACTTGGATCGTACTAATTTTTTAAATGGTATTGTGTGAGATTTAATATTTGATGTATTGGCTTCATTGCCATTGATCATTTTGACTTCGTCTCTATCTTTCAAGACATATTGCCGTCAAAAAGACCATATGATTATGACCTGTGCTATCACAAACGTGAATCGTATTTTAAACTGTAATTACGGACTGCACATGCATCATTGCTATTCAAGCTAAGCTAGTTTTGGCTTCTTTGTCTTCATTTACAATGTTGACGAAATAATTTGCTTGCCCAAACATTGAGTTTCGAATATATGTGTTAAGAATTGCAACAATGAATTGAACAAACGAAAGAAATTATGTAAATGCTGCAACTATTATTTGGTTATAGCTCCAGTTGATTATATTTTGTGACAATTTCTGTGTGTTTGTCTTCTTTTATGTAACTACATGATTAATTAAGTACCTGGCGAAAATGCAAATTGATGTGATGGCCAATTTATGAGAATTTATTTGCTCTGTGTTGCTATTTGAGCAATGAGATTTGTAATATAGAAAATCTTTGCATATTATTTTACATCTAGGCAAAGAGCAAAAGCATTCCAAAGAAATTGTTAAAAGGTATGCATAGAAACTCAGGAATCCTTGTGGCATGAACAAAACAGTCTGGCATTACACAGAGTAAATCATCTTGTGTTAGTCAGGGGAGGCACCAGCACTTTGAAAGCAGAGGGGACTTTGAGGGACAAAGGCGCAAGCCGCCGCTAGTCCCCCTGTGGCGCCGCCATTGGTATGAGTAGTAAACTGTTTGCTAGTATAAGCAGGGATTGACCCATTAATGTTGCTAAATCTTTCAAAATGCAGTCCGAGTCCTGGCACCAAGCCTCCGCTCCCTCCTCGACCTGCTGGGTTGAATAAACTACCCTCAGAGAAAAAGAAAGCCCCCATTGAAAGACCCCCACCCCCCAAAGGAACACTGAAACAGGATGCCCATAATAAGACTCACTTGCCCCAAAGACCACAACAACCTTCTGTGCCCTTGCATGATCAGAATAGTGTGAAAACTCCAGCTGATGAAACAAAAGTGGTGAAAGAAACTAATGTGACAATTAATGCCGAAAAAGACATTTCAAGGATTACAAATGAGGAACATGATGCCATTCAAGTCTGTAATGATGATAAAGATATTGTCAAAGTAAAACAAGAAACTACTACAATGACTAAGAAAATAATACCAAATGCATCCAGTGATATCATTCAAGAGACAAGCCTGCAAGTTGCTGCAAAACCTTCTGTTCAAATAAAACCACTAAAGCCTCAACTCCCAAAACCTTACTCAGAAAAACCACAACCTCCTGATAGACCAATTTCTTCACCCAAGATGATGGGCAAAACTTTTTCTGGTAAAACACAGCCTGAGCAACCCCACACTATGAAAGTAGATCAACCATCTGAAAACACAGGCTCAACTCCTCCACGACCCCAGCCTCCCAAAGTAACTAGAACGTCTTCAATATCAACCTCACCTCTTACAGATGCTGTCAAAGTTTCTCAAGGCCTGAGCTTGACCCCTCAGAGGCCAAATCCCCCTCAAGTACCTGAAACGCCCAAGACTGCTCCTCCAATCCCAAAAAAACCACAGTCTATTAACAAACCACCAGTTCAAACAAAGAAGTGTCAACCACCATCAAGACCAAAGTTTCCAAGGAAATTTTCTGAGTCACTTAAAAATGACAAGGATGAGAAGTTTGCCAAGGCAGAAACACCCATTCACGGACATATACCTCAGGAGAATGATCTTGGAGAGGAGAAGTCTTTGAAAGTGAAGAAACCCATTGAGGGGCATGTATCCAAGGAAAATGATCTGAAGGAAGAAAAAGTATCTGATATGGAAACACCTAGTGAGGGATATGTATCCAAGGAAAATGATCTGACGGAAGAAAAAGCATCTGATATGGAAACACCTAGTGAGGGACATGTATCCAAGGAAAATGATCTGACGGAAGAAAAAGCATCTGATATGGAAACACCTAGTGAGGGACATGTATCCAAGGAAAATGATCTGACTGAAGAAAAAACATCTGATATGGAAACACCTAGTGAGGGACATGTATCCAAGAAAAATGATCCGACGGAAGAAGAATCACAGATTTCTGTGAAACCATCTACTGATGATGAATGTTCATCTTATTCTTTTGAAGATCTTGACTGTCCAGTGATTGCCTGTTCTGGAAACAAGACTTCTATCATGCAAACACTCTCTCTTGCATCTCAGGATGGTCAAACAGAATTGAAGAAAGAAACGAAACCTATCAGACCGAGAGCTCCGCCAAGAAAAAAAGAAAATGTTGAGGATGATAAAAACTCCCCATGTTTACCAGTTAAACCTGAGCGATCTGCAGACCTAAACTCTGGTACGACAGAAAGTCCTGAGGCTCTCAGAATTCCTGTGAAGTCACGTACACCTTATCGACCATCTAAGCCTAAACTCCCAGCTTCAAAAACAATGAGTAATGTTGAAAACAATAAAAAGACTGAGAGTGACGAATCGCACAGTAAATTATCACCTAAACCTTGTAGACCTGTGAAACCTAAACTTTCTGCTTCAGCCAAAGATCTGGAGTATAAATCATTGAAATGTAAAGAAAAGCCTCAGCGACCTTCAAAACCCAATCTTTGTTCTGAGACGAAATTAGAAGCAGGGAAGAATGAAGAAGAAAACGGTGCATTGAGTAACCACGAAGTGGCTGTTCAAGAAGTAGCATTTAAAAAATCAGGAGAAGCTACAGAAGTGAAGCTTGCTAAACCTAGTCGACCACCTCAACCCAAGACACCCGACATTCCATTGAAATGTGAGCAGTCGTTGGAAGTTTCTCACCTTGGAGACTTTACCAAAGAAGAAAATAGAGTAGAACGGAAAGAAAACTCTTCCAAATTGAATGATGTTGAAGCAGAAGAGATGGTAGGTACCAAAGAAACGTTGAACTACCCGGCAAAGCCCGCGCGCCTTTTTTACCAAGAAGAAAAGGCGTCAGATGGGAAAGAAATGACAAATAATGTAGCGAACGACAAGGTCGAACAAACGAACTCTGAGCAAACTTCTCCAATCTCTAATGACGAGACTATTCCGTTTGTTGAAGTGAAGAAACGAAGCAATTATGAGGCAACACCAGACAAACACACTCTAAACTTCCGAGTGAGCTCGCTCTCAAAAACTGAAGTGGAATCCTTTAATAATAAAGACTTTCTGGAGAAGGTCCAAAATAAAATACGAAGTAAATCTTCTTCAGATGCGGAACGTTCAATGAAACCCGTGCGGCCACATCCTCCGCAACCCAATGAGAAAAGAAAGCACTCGCAAGGGCATGGTACCGACATTATTGACGTCACAAGCGAAAATAACATTGCTGGGAAAGAACGTAGAACGTCTGAGAAAGTGGATGACAGTCCAGGTCAAGAGGCAGTGGCAGGAAGTGGCGTCATTGAGTTCCCTGTTAAGAAAAAAAAGCGTCCAGCGCCGCCTGTGCCTGTCAGGGATGAACGTGGATCAGAGGGGAATACAAGTGTTTTGATTGAACGTGAAAAAGTGAAGACTGAAAAGAAAAAGGAAAGTGAAATTGGTTTTGATGAGTCAGGAAGTAAACAAGACAACATTGAGAGTCTTGGTTCTTATGGGAGACTTGAAAGTAACGAAGAACATGCAGAAGAACAAATTACGAAGGTGTCTGAAAAAATTGCGGATGAACAAGAAATTGCTTCTTCCCAAAATGTCGACGAGAGAGAAAGTCCAAAAACAAAGAAAAAAGCTCCTCCACCAAAGCCAAAGAGAACATCTTCTTTGAAAAGAGATTTTAAACCGATCGTGAAAGAGGTAACTTTCTTTACTTCATGTCGTTGCATCTTCACATCGCAGTTCGTGCTCAGTCTTTTGTTATGTTTTTTCTCAAGGTTGAAGGTGACGAAAGCAATTCTACTGAAGGATTGGGTAATATCACAGAGGATAAACCGACATATACTCCAGCTTCCACAATCAGTGACTCTGAAGATCCTTCGTCATCAGGCATACCAGAGCAACCCATATTCCGTAGTAAGAGTTTTGCTGCGTCTGATATTAAGCATCCGAAGGATCCTGGGAAGAATGATCTCAAGGAAATATCACGAAGTTTTAGTTTTGGTGGGAAAATAAAGTGGAAACGCCAATCACCAAGATCTAGTCCTCCGACATTTTTTCTTAGTGAAGAAACTGATGAATCAGCTATAACAAATCCTAAAGCTGCGAGTGAAGAACAAAGTAAAAATGACGTCATTATGAAACAAGAGAAAATTGATGTCATTGATGACATCAAAGAACAAACGAAGACTGACGTTATTAGCGACGTTATTGATGAACACAAGCAAACTGACGTCGTTAAAGAACAAAAGAAGACTAACGACATTGAAGAACAAAACAAGAATGACGTCATTAAAGAGGAAGAGAAGACTGACGTCACTGAAGAACGGAAAAGTGGTGCCGTTGAGGAAATATCAAAAAGTAACGAAAGTTTGAATGACGCGAAACTTGACAGCTGTCTGACTACTGACTCAGAGTCTGAAAATGAAAAGGTAAGTTACGATTTGTGTTCACTAGATTTTTCTATTTTTAATTGTATTTCTCTCATCAGGAAGTCGAACCGCAGAAAAGCAAGACTTACTATATCTCCAGGGAGATCTTGTCCACTGAACGAACATTTGTTGATGTTGTTAAACTCGTCGCTGAGGTACCACGTACTTCTAACCTCAACATATCGTGGTGTTACAGGAAATTTACCGCTAGTCTTGTTTGCAGGACTTTAGAGAAGCTGTAAAGCAAGGCAATGCAAGATTTGCCCGTCCCATCATCCCAGAAGATGCTTTGCAGGATATCTTGCTCAATATTTCACAGATCTACGAATTTGATCGAGAATTTCTTAAGGCTCTCGAACTGCGCATGGAAACATGGTAAGACAATCTTAATTAATTCCTAGGTGGAACTTTTGCGAAAATTATCTGTACTCTTTCAGGGATGAAGAACAGAGAATTGGAGATATCATTAAGAGATTCAGTCCTTTTTTAAAAGTACGTTAGTTGTGTTCAAGAATTAAAATAGCACTTGAAGATATTCACCTAGTTTTATTTTCAGATGTATAAGACCTACATCGAAGGTTATGACAATGCTATGATGCTGTTGACTGACGCTTTGAAAAAATATCCACAATTTGCCGAGGTTGTCCGAGAGTTTGAGGTAGGTTGCATTTAATGTATGCAAATAAATGCTCAGATTATTGAAAGTATTTGTTCTCCCCTGCAGTTAAGTGAAAGATGTCAAAATCTAACTGTGGGAATGTACATGTTAAAACCCATCCAGAGAATTCCTAGTTACCGCTTGCTACTGAAAGGTAACGAAATAATTACATTGCAATTATTTGAAACATATAGCGAGATCGCATAGGGTGAGAAAACCTTTTTTGTATTAGATTATTTGAAACATCTTAGTCAAGACTCCTTGGACCACGAAGATGTCTCGGGTGCGAAATTTTATTTTGATTTTATAAATTATGTTTGGTATATGTGGTGAAATATATATTTTTTTTCTTCTACGTAGATGCTCTGACTATAGTGTCTGAGGTTGCCACACACATTAATGAAGACATGAAGCGAGTGGTAAGTTGTGTTAGCTGCTGGTTCGATCAACATTTTTCGTCACCTTTCAACAATTGTTGGCATTTTTCAAATATTTTGTGGTGCTCCCTGCTCCCATGATTTCAATTTCATCGTGTGCGCCGTCAAAACATATGTTATAGGACAGAACAGATTAAATTTCATAACCTCTGCCAGACATTGCATGAATGATCGTCTAATCTATTGCGGACATGAGGGAAACGTTTTTGTTGCATGATTCCCTCATGACGCACGATACTAGGCAGGTTCGTTGCAACAAAAATCTCCGTCGGTTATAAATTTTAGTTTAAAATGTCTAGGCTCGAGAATGCACAGATACATGCGATATTATACTAACAGTGCAGGTTTTCAGTATTTTAGCAACCCCACTTGTTTACCGCATATGCTACATGTTTTGTCTGAGGACATGTTTTGTAAGGTCTTATCTTTTCCAGGATAATTTTGAGGAAGTTCTTAAAGTTCAGAGAAGTTTGGTTGGTCAAGTGGAGATTGTTAAACCTGGCAGGGTGAGTTGTTTTCATCGTATTTTTGTCAAATCCTTCACTGCATGAAGTATCCTGTTTTTCAGGAGCTGATCAAGGAAGGAGCTCTCATGAAACTTTGTCGTAAAGATATGCAGCCTCGGATGTTTTATTTAGTAAGTAGTCAGATGAAATGTTTGTTGGTTGGAATTGTGTTTAACTCCGCTTCCTTTCTATAGTTCACTGACGTTTTGCTTTACACAAGACCTGTGGCGAATAATCAGTTCAGCCTCTTGCTTTGCTTGCCACTTGAAGAAATAAAGGTACTGGATATTTTGCTATAACATCTCTGCTACATGATCTCATTCCAAACTTGTTTTACAGGTTGAAATACCGGTTTCGCCAGATTTCGATAACGAGTTTAGTATTATTAGTACGAAGAAATCCTTCATATTGTCTGCAAGGTGAGTTTACGCTTAAACAACTTGTTGACCTCACTTGATTATTAAGTACTTAATGCAGTCAAAATGCGATTGAACAACGTATTCAGCGAATAACTTCGGGACTTTCGTCTAATTCACAACGGAGTCGTAACTCTGTACCATATTGATTGTCTGTTTTAGGCAAAGATATTTTCCTCAGTTTCTTTTTAGTTATTTTCTAGAGATGTTATTATCATTATTTCATGTGTTGTATTTTTAGCACTGCAGACGAGAGAGATGAATGGCTTGAGGTGAGTGTACTTGCGTTAAGAAAACGTTTTCTATTCATTTCTGATGTTTCAAACTATAAAAAAATTCGTAGGCTCTTCGGAACGCCTCGGACGAAATCCGGAAGAAAAAAATCACGTTTCACCTCGCGAAAAAAGAAAAGATGGAGGCCGTACGTTCAAGTTTTAAAGCAAACAACTAGAGAAAAGCAGTTTCCTTGATAAAGCTTCCATGTTTCTCCTTCTATAGCTGTATGAAAATGAACAGCAACATGAAGACAAGGCCACAAAACTGGGGTCGAAAGCCCCAGTATGGATCCCCGATGTCCGCGTGAGCATGTGCATGATTTGTACGGATGACTTTACTGTGACAAACAGAAGACATCACTGCAGGGCATGTGGTAAGGTATGTTGATTTGAGGGAGTATGTACGGATGACTGAGGATATATACGTAGAACTGAGGATTAGTGTGTGGATTATTCGCATGGAAGGGAGCTTTAGAATGAGTTTATTATACTGAAAGAATTTTTGGTCTGTACTGCACGGTGATGAGAACTAACTAAAACTTCATTGAGGTATCACTTACAGTTCTTCATCACTTTCATTCTGTCAACACAAATATTTATTTGGTCAATTATTGGCGCAGCTTGTCTTCCGAATGCATGAATTACATGAATGCATTAATATTTGATGACCTTCTTGATTTGCATTCCATGGTTTAAGTAACTTCCTTTGACTTCGTTAATTTTTGCTAATAAAACCATTTTATAAACTTTATACTAAATTTCTATCTATTATTCGGCTGTTTCCTGCTCGATGTAGTACAATTGATAGACATCCTTGCTGTCGTCCCCATTGCTCGTAGTTTCGCTCTCATCTTTACATTTGATGTGAATTAATACAGCTCTTACACCGTCAATATATGCCACATGAAACTGATCTCCCCATTCTCCTCCTACCAAAGTTCTCTCGGAATCTTGAGCTCTGATTCTTTCTCGGAAACATCGTCCATTCGTTAAGTCATCTGTTCTACGTTCAGTCTCAACTTCTAGGCCATATCTTGTCTTTAGAATTTGGCAGTCATTCTCACAGTAGTACAATTGTTCTGCTGACTTTCTAACCGGACTTGTTAAAACTTTTATAACTCTCTCCGAGTCTTGTTCACCTCGTAGTAATATTTTTCCTTTTGGTGTCGTTACTCGAACTTTGCTCGGTGTTCCACAGTAGATGCTCATCTTGATTTGGCAAACTTCCTTGCTGTTCTGATTACTCGATGTGCATGATTGGTTAATAAAAATTCTTTATTTCACTTTCTTGAATTTTAATTTCAAATCTTGATGAACTTCTTATCGTTTGTTTGTAGGTAGTCTGTGGTTCATGCTCATCAAACTCAGCTCCTCTTGCTTATCTCAATGGCGAGACTGCTCGAGTTTGTGACGTCTGTTTTGATGGTAATTACTGAGTTTTTAGCAATATACTATCATCATTGTATGCTGCAATTTGTCCGTAATACTGTTGGTTATATTGGTTTGTTTTGTCTGTTACACTTAGTTGAAGTTCTTTTTTTCTTCCACTGTTACCACACGAAGAAAAAACAAGTCTGGCTCTGAGAAATACGATGTGATATAATTGTCGTTGTTTCCTTTCAGAACTTACGACGTCGCTAGCGCAAAAGATAGTTGAAGAAAGTGAAATTAATATCCAAAGAAAAGATTCTGCTCCTAAGATTAACCCGCTAAAGAAGAGTAAGAGGAAAGCAAAGTCCATGGAGGTAGCAAACTTCACTTAGTTTAAATAACATTTTTGAAATTTTTTAAAATGAGCGGTGTCATGGTAAGGGTCAGGTCATGGTAAGAGTCATGGTAACGGGTCCTGCAATGCTTTGTTTCATTGAGTAATCTTCTTCAAGGTACCTGCTGTGGAAGAATCGATAATCAGTGGATATTTAAAGACACGAGTGGGTAAGAAGTGGTACAAGCGGTGGTATGTGGTCAAAGACAACGTACTTTACGCATCAAAAGCGAGTTCGGTAAGTTGCCCTGACTCTGTAGCCGGTCAGCGTGTGGCTCAGGCTTGTCATTTTAGGTATTTCGTCTTATACTTTCACAGGACGTAGCTGCACAGGAGACGCGGCCGTTGCTTGGGTACGATGTTCGAGGTCCGGAAAAGGTATGTGTAATTTCTTTCAAATAGAGAAAGCTAGGAGCCAACGTGCCTATAATGTGGTTAGGCTTTCTCCAAACTCGCCTACCTAGTAGTCTAGATGAAAAAGCAGGCGAACAAACATTTTCTTATTTAGATGGACGGAGACAACAAGAAACTTGTGTTTCAATTAATTCACGCTGGAACTGAGCCAGTAGTTTTGCAAACAGATAACATCAAGTCAGCTGAACGGTGTGTTCCTTGATGTTATTACAGTATATTACTTGTATACTTATATCGCGTTGGTGAACTTTGCGTATCTTTTGTGTTAGATGGGTGAATGCTCTAAGACGTGCAACGATATTGCCTTTATAACCAGGCATCTTTTGATTAAATTATTAGACGGTAAGAAAATGTTTAGGATATCTGAACAACTGTATTAGGGTCGCCAGCGGCTCTCGTACCCCGTTGCGCATGGTTCCTTTTCACCTTTGTGTATCGATTTTTGTACATTTTCAGACAGCACTATTCCTAATTAAATTATTACCAAATTTGATTTAAAACAACAACATTACTATAAATTTCATTCCCGTTAACACAAATTAAATTTTTCTCATTACATATTCTATATTCCCCATTGCCCATTGAATGTTATCTTAATTGGTACATTTTCCAGAAAGTTCATTCCAGTTATTTGTCCCTGATATTTCATCCAGTTGTTAATAAGTTTTATATATTTCAATTTAGCATACTCAGAGTGTTTCCTGGTCTCAAAGTGCATTGATGTCAGATGATTGTACCATGACAGCATAAGTGTCTCTTGCATTTGAAATATGAGCTTCGATAAAATTGATGAGGCTTGATTGGAAGCTCAGAACGTGCTGACGTTGAAATCTGGAAAACTAAAACCAAATAATTTATCAAAAATGTTACATCTGATGCTTTTAATTGTCAAGGTGGGGAGGATTTACCTGCCTCATTCGCAGAGTTTTCAGAAATATCTTAAAAATCTTTCTCTGCTGTATCTTTTGCGTCTTTCAACTACAAAAAGAGATGTTACTTATCTACAATGTATAAAAAAGAATTCTGACAGCATGCAACTGACCGGTTGCTCATTTTGAGGTTTAGCTTGCAATAATGCCTGCTGAGCATTCTCCAACTTGACAAAGTTTTGTTCATTGTGAGAGCATCTCCTGAAATGAGATTCTAACTGTTAGCTTCAGATTTTATGAGCTTTATTAGTTTGAAAGCACCAACCTTGATGCTGTCGATGTTCTACAGTGCATCCCAAAGCTTTTTCATCATCAATCACCATTACACTTTGCTAAATAGTAAAGCCTATAGCCTTTACTAGTTTAGCTTTTGCACTGGTATTAAAATAGCAAGGTAGGGCTGTAAGTTAAAAATTGCGCTAAGGACGTGTAGGGCGGGGGGCATTGAACTATATAACATTGAGGGTCAAGTTCAAATTACTGAACTACATGGAAGGCCGACTCCAGCTCAAAAGGTGAAGCCAAACACGGCAGAAATTGAAGGCATTCTTAGAAAAACACGAAAAATCCCCTCATTTGCATGAACTGACTGAAGTTGACCCTTCCATGTTATATAGTTCAGTTGGGTGCAGGTCATGTGGTCAGCACTAGAACATATTAGGCAGATATTATTTCAGAGCAATTTCCCGGCATACCCCAGCGTTTCAAGTGTTTGTTTTCACCGTATTTTTGGTTCTACGGAGGTTATTACTCTCCAACAGTATTTCAAAGTGCCTCGGTTCGCGCCTTTACACTCTAACCACATCATTTTAGCGCTCTGTTCCCAGTGCTCTCTATTTCATAGCGACACTGCTGACCAGTATTAACAACAGGCGCAGTACGTGCACGCGATCCAATTTTAAAATGGCCGCTTTGGGGAGAAAATTTTTGTGGACAAATTCCTTTGTAAAACACAAGGTTTCTGTTCATTTCTAATGTAGTATTCTGCGGTACTAGCTGCTGTAATAAAATTTTCTATTATTGAATGTTGTTTAGGTTTTATTGAGTGTCTTGGCGAGGAAAAATTTACATGCGTCTAGCTCGGTGGCTGCAAGTGTAAGTAGTATGTGTTGAGTAATGTTTCTACTGTGGGTTTTAGATTAATGCTTTCATTGTTACAGCTCACAGTGCGAGATGCGCTTAATGCAGCAATTGATGAAGAATTACAGCGTGATGATAGAGTGTTTTTGATTGGAGAAGAAGTCGCCCGATATGATGGCGCATACAAGGTATCAAACGCTTTGAAATTCGTGGGGAAAACTCTACTGCTTTTCGTAGTGACTTCACCTATCAACTCTTCCAGGTTTCTCGTGGTTTGTCGAAGAAACATGGAGAGCACAGAGTCATAGATACTCCAATTAGCGAGGTATGTAGACGTTGTATTTCTATGCACTTTCATAAATAAGTAACATGTCTACACATGTCATTTGTTAACTCGTTTTAGATGGGGTTTGCAGGCATTGCTGTTGGAGCTGCAATGGTAGGCAAAGTTATTGACCAACAAAATTTTACTACAGTAATAGAGTTGATATGCACTGATTACTATGCATTTTATTGTTTAGGCAGGGTTGAGGCCAATTTGTGAGTTTATGACATTCAATTTTGCTATGCAAGCTATTGATCAGGTATACAAACAGTCGGTTTATCATTAAATAGGCTGTTAGTCTTGCTAATCTACAGAACTTTTTACAGGTCATTAATTCTGCTGCAAAGACGTACTATATGTCAGCAGGAGAGGTACCAAATTAATGCACAGTTTTGAATAAACAATCTAAAAGCCCATTTACATGGGCGATTTTTCTCATCTTAACGAATGTGATCAAGCTAGTTGACTGGCAAGTGCATCAGCAAAATTGTTGGATCAATTATATTTGCCAATTATCCACTCTTTCACGTTGTTTGACACGAGAAAAATCGCATCGATAATCGCCCATGTAAACTGGCCTTAAGAAGTTTATTTGTGTTTTTGCTGTTTTTATCAGTGAATATGCATATCTCAAATTATTATCATTAATTAGGTACCAGTTCCCATAGTTTTTCGTGGTCCAAATGGGGCCGCTGCAGGAGTGGCAGCTCAGCACTCACAAGATTATGCAGCCTGGTACGGAAGTTGCCCTGGCTTGAAGGTCAGATTCTTGTTGTAAGATGAAGTAAATTGGCAAGCTCTGGCTTACCTGGAGTACATTTTTACAGGTGTTATCTCCATATTCTGCTGAGGATGCAAAAGGATTGCTAAAAGCTGCCATCAGAGATCCTGATCCAGGTACATATAGGGATAATATTGTGCTTTATAGGGATAATAAAACATAGAAATGATTGGAAAATTGACCTGTGTTGTCAGCTGATGATATCTTGATTCGTTGTTCATTCCTTAGTTAGATTTCCAATTTTGTGATGTAAACACTACGGTAACAACACAAGGGCATGCAAAAACTGACTAGAATTATATATGAGCATCACAAAGATATCTTTGGCATAAAGTCACTTCACAATCGTCCAAATTAAAGAGCACTTGATTAAACAAAGCACAATATTATTCTCAGACATTATAGCTGGTAGATTTATGTGTCTCAAGTTCAAGGAGCATTTCACCCGGTCATTTTAGTTAGTGCAATGTTCATTGAGACTTTGATGACATTGATTCATGTCAAAATAGTAATTAGTTTTGTGGTACTTTTGGTGCAGAAACACCGAAAAAATTTTTCCTTTGCAGTTGTTGTCCTGGAAAATGAGCTGATGTATGGAACAAGCTTTGAAGTGTCAGACGAAGCAATGAGAGATGATTTTGTTTTGCCAATTGGAAAAGCTAAGATTGAACTTGCAGGTACAAATTAAGTTGAACCCCAACGCTACTTGTTATGTATTTTACTCGGTCTAACAACAGGTTGTTTTACTTGCCAGTGAATGGGTGAAAAATAAGGGAATTAATTTTTGAGTTATATTATCTACGTAGGTACTCATGTCACTGTAGTTGCACATTCTCGTTCAGTTGGTCTGTGTTTGGAAGCTGCTGAAGAACTTAAAAGTGTTCATGGTGTGAGCTGTGAGGTGTGCTCAACTCAAGCAAGTTCTGCAAAGTTCTATCAAGTCCAGTAAAGTCATTTAAAGTTTCGTATTTTATTTCAGGTGATCAATCTTCGCAGTATTCGTCCTTTAGATCACAAAACAATTGTGAACTCTGTGAAAAAAACGAATCATCTGATTTCGGTTGAGGGAGGTTGGCCATTCTTTGGCGTTGGTGCAGAGATCTGTGCAATGATGATGGAAGGTATGTTAAGATGAAATCTTGCCCTGGCTGGCATTAGTTTGACACAATCTGAATGGACTAACTTATTACGAATTGGCAAGAGATTCAATCTGAAAAGTGACTTTGTCTAGTGTAAGACAATACACTATTAGGCTGCATTGCCATTCAATGAGTTTATATTGCTGATAAAACATGTCTTTAATGATGCTGTCCACATGATCTGTTCAATGTTTGTTGATTGGTTTTTCTTTGTCTAGGTGAAGGTTTTAACTACCTTGATGCTCCAGTGTTACGAGTGACTGGAGCTGATGTACCCATGCCTTACGCCCAGACCCTCGAGCAATTCGCCTTGCCACAAAAACATAATATTGTTAATACTGTGAAGAAAAGTCTCAATATCCAGTAATTACCAGTAACTGTAAGATGAAAAACGATTCTTTTACTAGCTAGTCATTGCACTGTGCCAGTCAGTGTACATGAAACTGACATAAAAACATCGTTATAGATAAGTATATTTTGCCGCTGCACTGTAGTATTTAACCCTATTGAAATGTAAAGATTTATGACTCACAAATGAAGAAATGCAACGACAGAAAGTACATTTCAGCATTCACTTGAAACCACACAGTGATAATGTGCTGTAAAAAAGTAGTTATTTTGTGTATCTAGTTTCTTTCAGGGTTGATCAACATACAGGTCTCCATGAAGGTTACAAAAGTCTTCACTCAGTGGCTTCTCATCAAGATGTAAAGCTGTTGTTATCTTAAAAAGAAAGTGAGAAAAGTTAATGAAGTTAGCAATAGAGTTTCATCAACTACCAGGTAATACATCATTTCGTTCTTGCTCTCTCAAACTTACTTGGGAAATTCTTTTGAGAATGAGAACAAACGAAAAGATAGTGAACAAACTTAATCCAATGCCACAAGAAATTGAAAATCCCAGGAAAGCATGCACATAGTACTGTGAACGCACAAGTTCACATGAGTTGTAAATGAATAAATCAAAACCTAAAAAGAAATTGTAAAAATGAATGACCTCAAATGAAAAAAACAAAATATGAAAGATGGGAAATAAAAGTGCATCGCTGTTTTCACTACCCGTTGATCTTCGCAACGAAGAAATGCAGCAACCATACTTGGGACCTCAGTGTCATTAGTCAGAATTACTTACTTGTTCTATTCCCATTCTTACAATTGCACTCTCTTAAGCTGTAGGGAGAGCCAGCGTAGTGAAAGTTGTGGATGTTTGTGATGCATTTAAATCCTTCTTTTTCCAAGATACTGATATGGTGAAAATTCCTGGAGTACCATGCGAACTCTCCTGCATCCCACAACAAGCCAAAGATAAGGAAAACGAAGCATGCACCAATTGCAAACACCGAGAGTTTGAACTGAAAACAAAGGTGAGAGATTTGGAGGTCCATGGATAAGAGCGCTCCTTGTTGATTTAATAAGAGACATCTGTTCATGATCAAGAGTCCTGCGTTTGAATCCACAATTAAAATATTTGATCACTCACCAATATTTGTTTATCTAAGACAACGGCCAAAATTGCCAAGACAGCGCATGCCATCAACTAGAAAATAAAGTTGTTTTATTCGGGTTTGTTCTTATTTACAATCTCTGTAAGCTTATTGAACAGTCAAACAAATCATTGGGTATTGAGGAAATCAATTTGCTCTATAACAATATCCACATTATTGCTTTCTGTTTATCTCCGTGTTTATCTCCGATTTCTTCGCAAACAATGATTTTTTACAATACTTCTCCACAATTTTTAGTTTGCGCACTTTTCATCAAGACGTACGCTCGCACGTGTTGACAAAACTAGGCTGCATTAATAAAAAGAAAATCATTATAAGTATAGTGCTTAGTCTTCATTAAAGAATACAAACAACATTACACACGGGTACAGGTATTTTCTGTTATGGGCTTTTAATCAAATTAAATGCCGCAGTCACAGTTGTAATTTTTGCGCAAATTGACCTTAAGCTTACAATATGAATCGTTTTGCTTATAGATGCTGTCTAGCCTCAACAAACACCTAAAATAAAGATACTCGTAGGGGTGAAGTTTAATATTAAGTCATATAATAAATTACCAAAAAGCCGTTCCACCATTCCATGTACTCGTTTTGAGCCTGTATATATCGCTCTTCTTCGGGTGACTTCGTTGCAACTTCACCAAGATAATGCGTCCTAACCAGACCGCAAATAAATATCGCAAGACCACTTACAAATAAGCTGCTTGGTAGAGCCAAACGCACAGCTTTGTGATAAGGAATAGGCAAACGACATCTTACAGCCATACTGAACTCCGCGCAAAGTTGTGCGCGTAGGTAATTTGATATAATTTAACATTGTTTGCGCCTACGTGATCAATCAAAGGCCGAATAGATTTTGTCTCGCAGCCAGGTATATGATCGTGACCTTTCATTTACAGTTACTGCAACCTGGATTAAATTAAATAACACGGAAATAACAAATACTCCTGTATTCATCGTGTCTATCGTATTTTTACTAATGCAGATTTCGCCAAATGTATATATTCTGCAATTTCAAGTAGTCCCTCTCCCCCCGTCTTCACGCATAACTATATTGCGCATGTTCAATCTCAAATATTTTTAAAAGATGGCCGCTAAAAGTGATGAACAAGGAAAAAGCGTTTCTTTTACCTTTTCAAAATCAAAAGCTACATCAAAACTTGTTGAAACTAATAAGGAATATAAGGATAAAGTTGCTGATTTATTTTCTGATAAAGATTTTATACATTCTGCCGAAGGAAATGTTTTGAAAAGGTGTTGGGGATACTTCATGTTTCTTTTTGTGATGTACAGCGCAATCTTTTAGCAATTATAGCAGTTTTTAGATCTATGTAGGAACAACAGTATTTGTCTGGAATTATCTTTGTCTATTGAATGTTTTTTTTATTCAATTTGCTGTCACTTTAGTACGAAGCCAAAAGAGCAAGAGAAAGAACTAGTCATTCCATGTCGAAGTCGTGGTGACATACTCCTTGCAAAAGTTCAGAATACTTCGGCAAACACGTTAGACAAGCAGGCCGCTGAAGAAATTATAAAAGGTGAAGTGCAATGCAAAAGTGCTTCAGTTTTGAGACTCTGCTATTGTGATTCAAATGTCAATGTTTTGTGTTCCTAGACCTGACAAATGCTGAAAAAACTGACCAAAAAAATGATGCAGGGTTTGCTATTCCCTTACTGGCACGAAATCATCTTGCAACCATGGGTGAAACAACAAGTACCGAGTCTGTTGTTGAAGAAGAAGTGTGTGACTTCATACCACTAAGCTATAAATTACTTGGAGATATTTTATTTTACCAACGTATTTCTTTTGTTTGCTTTTTAGAGTACACTAGAAGACTATGATGCTGTGCCTGTTGCACAATTTGGAGCTGCCATGCTTAGGGGAATGGGTTGGAAAAAAGGCGAGGCTATTGGAGGGACAAATAAGGGTCTAACTGTTCCGATAGAATTTATTCCTCGTTCACAGGGACTGGGGCTTGGTGCTGAACGGCGGCATGAAGAAGGCAAGAAACGAAGAAGAAAACCTGGAGATTTGAAATCATCTGAGGTTTGTACCCATCCAACCATCTTGAGTTTTTTCTGAGACTTAAGTTTCCTCTTAAGCATTACATGATGGGAAGAGTAAAGAGACAAATAAAAAAACATTGTCTAAAGTATATCTTGTTTTTATTTCATGAAGCATTCAGGTCCCATCATTGAAAAGAATGGTAGAGTCCGGCATTTCAAGGGTTTAGATGAGAAGATACCAGATGCTGCAAGCCAAGGTAGCTGCCATATGATGAATAACTGGCTTGAAAATCCCAGCTAATTTTCTGAATGTCATTTAGGTAGGACTTTTTCTAAAAATGGATACATTGTCATTGAAACTGGAGCTCATCAAGATCTGAGTGGCAAGGTAGACTTCACATAGCTTTACTCTTTTAAAACTTGGTTTTTTTCTGTTACAGTGAGTAGGTATAAAAATCATAGTTTATGGATTTATATTGTAAATTTTCCAAGTTGGTTATGCCAAAGCTAGCTTTCAGAAAACAATTGAGTCAAGTGTTTTGGCATTATTTCTTCTTAGATAACTGCTGTGGATGAGGATAATGCCAGAATAATTGTTTGTCTTGCTGTAAATGGAGAGGTGAATATTGACCAAGATTTATTTGCCTGCAATGTTTCTATCTTTTTTCTATATTTAATTTGTTTTTTCTTTGTAGAAGGTTACAGTGAGCCAGCATAACGTGCGGCTGGTTGATAGAGATGAATATAAGCAATTTGCTAAAGGTAACACTCGACAACTGTCGTGATGTTAGATGAGATACATTCAAATCTGTTTTTCATCCAGGCAATCGTGCTGTAGGCACTGAAATTATGGAAAGAAAAACTAAAAGAACCGTAGAGAATGAGGAAAGGCATGAGAGCAGTTCAAAAAGATCAAAATCTGGTCACAATTACAAGTGTAGAGATGAGAGAATATCGAAGGGTAGACATGAACATACAATGAAAGATGAACAGTGTTGGATGGCACCACTTATTAGAGTTCGAATAATTAGTAAAAGTTTCAAAAATGGAAAATATTATCACAGAAAGGTATGTTTGAATATTTATTTTGCGCAATATGGTCAAACACTATGTTGTTGATTGTTAAGTAGTTTGAATTTGTATTTTCCATTTCTAGGCAGTAATTCAAGACATAGTTAGTCGAACCGCTTGTATTTGCAAGACTGATGGAGGGCAGCTACTTGAAGGTAATTAAATCACAAGAAATATACATGGTTTTTAGTTCTTGCTATATTCTTGTGTTTTTTTGTAGATGTTCCCCAAAGTGTGTTGGAAACAGTGATTCCTAAAGTTCAACCAAGATATATTTTGTTTGTCCAAGGAGAGCACAGAGGACTGGTGAGTAGATAGATGGAGATAGAGCATTGATTTCTATATAACTGGATTGCGCATCCGGCTGCAAAAGTGAAGCCAGCG
>JAODVQ020080247.1:0-17722 GCA_025400075.2 Phenganax stokvisi
TCAAACGCATTTTTTTCGACTCTAAAACGTCCAATCTTCTTGAAATTTCGCATACCCGTGTATTGTAGCTAATAGGGCTCAGATTATTCCTGAGGTTTGAAGTCTTGGTTTTGTCTTGAACGTTCAAAAACTCTGAAAAAGTAGCCCAAAATGCTCGGTTTTTTTGGTTGTTCATGTTTATGGACATGTTTTCATAGTTTTTCTCCATTTTGTGCTTGGTTTATTTTTCGAATATTAAATTTGATTGTCGTACTGCTGCTATAAATTAAGTTTGGTGGCAAAAACTGCTATTTGTAGGTAAGATTTTTCTGATTAAAAAAAGGGCATTTTTTGAAAAAAAAATTTAATAAGGACTGGCTCTACCTACAAAAACCGGCTTCAATTTCCCCCCCTGAGGTATCATTCCAGATATATTTATTTAATGATTTTACCCAATATCGACCAGGTGGACTCCTTTGATGAATAAAGTCGTCCATCATTAACCCAAATAAAATACCAAAGCGCTCGATACAAAGTTAAGGAAAGACTATGCATTTCTGTTGATCAATAGCTTACACTAATTTAATTTCTTGCAATGCGTGTATGCCGATTATTTCAACGGGATAGCGTGTTTGCAAAAAGGCTAATGAAACCATATGACAAAGACTTTTGTTGACAAATTGTTTACTCATATACAGGGACCCATGCACCTTGGTGACTCTAAATGTTTTATTTATTACTTTACTCTGTGTCATCAGCAGGTGATTTTGCTTGTCAATGGGAGACCTTTACATTATAATCTTTAGGTACAAAACTTGTTTTCACCAAATTTTTCTTTGGTGAAAGTTTGTAGAAATTGGAGTCGTACCAAAACTTTTTTACTTACCAGAGATTGCTTTTGAAGATGAACGAAAGAACCCGGGAAGTCTGGAAAGGTTAGGAAGTTTGAAAGAGTATGTCAGCTTGTGGGATCAGTCTTTACATAATGGTGAAACTACTAGGTAAGTTCAAACACCTACATAGTCACTTTGGCATCACCTAACAATCCTAGTTCTGATTGCACTCAAAACACTGCATAACGAGGCAGACGCATTAATTATCGTTTGTATTTAATGCATTCGACCCACGCAATTTTCGACATTTGAAACAGGCCTATTAATTGTTAAAATGCGAACGAAATTTTGAAGCATTAAGGATAGTTGAGCCGTTTTGAAACTTGATACACTCTGGGTAAGCCAATGAACAAAAAATAGATCGAAAGATACCTGCAGCCAAAAATTGAACCCAAAAGTCCGATGTCAGCCCCCGTCTTTCCACAAAACGAAAAATCCGGCCAAACAAAACAAATAAACGGGCTCAGAAAACGAGTCAAACTTTGCCAAAAAAAGTTTTCACAAAGCTACTATAAGTATCTTTTTAGCAGAGAGTTAGAAAAAAAACACAGAGAAAAAAATATATGCGGTGTTTTTTATAATTTTACGAACAAACTGCCTAAACTTAGCTTCTTTTCTGCGGCAAAAACGCAGAAGTCGGAGTGACGTCTGTGTGCCCGCGAGACAATTGCGAAACAGTGAACATACGTGTCTGGTGTCAAATTTAGCTTCAGCTGATTACTAGACAGTACTACTTGAGGTAGCATTCCATGTATATTTAGTTCAATAGGGTAAGCTAGGATAAAAAGCGGTTTGAATAGCAGTGTTCGTGATGTTGTCTTATGGTAGCATGACTGTTTTACTTAATAACTGTCTCTAATGTTTTTGCGATTTAATCTCTTTTCCTTCATTTTTCTGCGCTAGTTATTATTAAATACAGCTTCAAAACAATATGCCCTAAACTCGCACCCGGATGATTAATCTGATATTATTAACAACAACTCTTGGCAAACATTAATTGCCCTGATTAGAAAAAGACCTTTTTTGAAAAGGTTGATGATTTCAAAATATATTTTGCCAATTTACCCATCACGAAAAGCCAATTTGGAGTTAAACTACACCACATCAAAATTGGAAAATTTTAAAGCAAATAGTTTACACTTGCGCCAAAAAACGGGAAAAATACATTTGTTCAGTCATTTTATAGATAGTTAAAACACAGCTAGGCGCTGTAAAACGTCTTAATGATACAAATGCGTTTCACGAAAAATAATTGACAATGGCATCGCGAATGCTACAACTTTTCCCAATTTACATCAGCCCCAAGTAACTGCTAGTTATTCATTCTGAAAAAGTTTTTGGAACATGGTATATTTTTCAAATATTACAGGCAAACTACATCAAGCGTTCGTCTTTTAAGCCTGGCGCACACTAGCGCTATCAGCTGTGCTGAATGTCACTTGTGGCGCTTGGCGTACGCTACTTACGCAAGTGTGCAGTGCCGTTTTCTGCGATTTTGGCACGCGTGCCAACGGCGCTCAATATTCAACACGTTGAATAATTTTGTGCACGAGTAAAAATTTCGACACAGTGTGCGCTCGTGAAAAGCTATCAGCGCAACAAACGATGCGTTAGCGCATGGGTAAATCTTTCCTTTTCTTCATGAAGCATAGCGGAAGCAACTGTAAGAGACGAAAGTTAAAGCTCAGCCAATGTTTCTTTCCTTCTTCTATTGCGGAGAAGACGAAGGCGATTGAGAGCGGAAAATCGGAAAACATGGACAAAATCTTGGATTTTATGCCATCAGACTTGCTAGCTAGCGCAAATATTCTTGGAGAATTGAACGAAAAAGACCCAGAAAAATTCATGCAACATCACCAGTTGGACCAAGTTTCATTGGAAGAAATTTTAACTCTGGGATCGTCTCTTACACTTGCTTCCGCCATGTTTGATGAAGAAAAAGAAAGAATTACGCATGCTCTGACGCATGGTTTCCTGCGCTGATAGCTTTTCACGAGCGCACACTGTGTCGAAATTTTCACTCGCGCACAAAATATTCAACATGTTGAATATTGAGCGCTGTTAGCACACGTGCCAAAATCGCAGAAAACGGCACCGCACACTTGCTTAAGTAGTGTACGCCAAGCGCCACAAGTGACATTCACCACAGCTGATAGCAGTAGTGTGCGCTAGGCTTTAGATACCTAATTTTATTACAAATTACCTCAATTAATTTGCAAATTTGAAAAACTCATGTGCAAATCCCTTGAGGGAGTTTGCAATATTCCAGAGCCCAGCAAAAGTTCCTCACTTCCTTAGCCAATCATATTCCGTTAATATAACGATCTATAATTAGGTCATTATATAAACTAAATATGATTGGCTAAGGAAGTGAGGAACTTTCGCTGGGCTCTGGAATATTGCAAACTCCCTCAAGGGATTTGCAAATGAGATTTCAAATTTGCAAATGGAATGAGGTAATTTGCAATCAAGTTAGGAACCCAAAAGAGGAACGCTTGGCGTAGTTCGCCTGTAAAGAGAAAAAGAATTAGAGTGCTGCTATCGTCACTCAGAGGAAACCAATCTGTGCAAAAAAATACTGCTATATTAAATCAATACAAGGAAACGTCACCGCTTGCAACGTCACAGGAAGAGAACGAGAATCCTGCTTCTGGATGCGTCCGTACCTGTAGATTACTGGGAGAATAATGGCTGCTCTTCGGTGCAGCATTTCTCACGGATATAAAATTTCAAATTCTCCACTGAAAGTTTGGTGTATTCTTAGCTAGTAGGTGGCAGCATGCCTAGACCTGTTGTTCTTTCCCATGCGAATGAAAACTGGTTTGGAACAACTTTTCAACAACTTCCTACAACTTGTGTGCATGAGCTTCGAGATGATTCAATGCGCTTTGTGCGTAAATATGGCGAATATATTAGACACTCTGTCTTACTCTATTACTTAGGATACAAAATAAGAGGGGAATTAGTAAGAGTGCTATCACAGTTATTTATAGCAATAGCGCTGTTAGGTCACGACAGGCCTCAAGCAAAAAGGTCCAGCTTTAGATACACTGACAGAAAGTTTAAAAAACGTTAAATGGATGTTTTGTTTTTCTCGTGTGTGAATGTGTCAAATAATTTGACAGTAATTCTCAAACTATGCAGTGCAAGAGGGTTTAGCTATATTTGCCCATTAGAGTAAGGTCTTGCTTATACCCATCATATTGATATTGTGGAATGCTTTTGACAAGTCGAATAGAAGTAACGGAGATATCATCTTTCGGATTGTAATTCAGTAAAATGTCAAGGCCCCATACAAACGTTGTGCTACAACACTGCCAAATGCAGTTAGAGTAGTAGATAATGAGGCATTGCAGCTGACTATCTATTGTTTATAATGCGTTCACCATGGAAGCAGAACGACGTGCGAACAGGACGGAGTGATCATTGAGTCATTCCTGTATTTTCGTAAAAGTTAAGTTGTCTTCGACCATCCATTTTCTCGTAAATTTCTTTGTGAGGAATTCGGTAACTTGGATTGTTAATTCCCTTTGGAATATTACAGACGTTGGCAAAGGGCTGGTTCGTCGGGGATTCATAGCGAGCCCCAAGAGATGGATGCGGTATAGTCTGCAATGGAGTTTCGTATCCATCGCTATTTCTTGGAGGTAATGCTGGTGGTGCTGGTTTCGAAGCTTTCATTAAGGATGGAATAACGTAGGGGCTCGCATTTCTACCGCATTTAGAATGACCTGGTTTAATTTTTGAAGCACCTGCATTTATCGGCTCCTCATAAGTGTGTTGATACTTGAGTCCTTTTTCGTATTCCTCTTTTGTTTCATCGATGGTACAGTATGTGCTATCCGTGGTGTTGGCACCTCGATTGTTCTGGTATCTTTGGTCTGCCTTTTCCGAAACTTGGAGTGCATGGTTACTACTCTCACCTTTAGGACTCTCTATTGGCAAACCACCATTTTTTTCAAAACTGACACTCTCCGGAGACGTAAATCTAAAATGGAGAATTTAGAAACTGGATTACGTTTTGGAAATTCAATATTTACTCCCATACAAATTTAAGAAAAATAAGCGGTGCACTGGTTTTAAATATATGTTTAGTGAGTTGCATTCAATTACTTACATTGCGCTGCTGTTGAATCTTTGATTGGACACAGTTGTTGCTCTGTCTGTGGTTCCTGTATTTCCATCATCTTTCCTTATCCTAATAAACAAATGAACAAATAAATTCTTTTCATTAAACGGTTACTTAACTTTCATACTTCTATGAAAATCATAATGAATGAAGGTAGTATTAGATTTTATTGTGCAATTATCTTAGCTTGACAATCATAGAAGAATATATAGTCTTGGCATGCACATGGCTTTTTGACAGTACCTTTTTCTATAAAATGCCATAACTATGAGAACGATAGCCAAAACTGTTATGCAGACTGGAATAACAATGACTAGAGAACTTGTATGGTCATTACTTGTAGAACGTTCATCTGTTCCACTTTCATGGGGTTTTACTGTCGATCGTGTTTCTTCTTCAGTGTCAAACGTGTGAGGGATAACACCAGGTTCTGTTGGCTGTGTCATCTCAGTGAAATTAGACAAAACTGCATCTGTCGATGTGTTGTCATCCAGAAATGTTGGCGAAATGCTTGCAGAGGTAGTAGGTGGCATTTTGACTGTGTCTGGTGACGTTGTTGATGACGTTTTTAGTGTGTCTGGTAACGTTGTTAGTGACGCTTTTGGAGATGTTTTTGATGAAGTAGTTAGTGATGTTGTGGGTAACGTCTTTGATGACGTTGATGGTGAATTATCTAGAATAAACAAATAGTAAATTTAAACATCGAATTTATAGTGTCGTAAACAGCATTGATAATCAGTCTTCGTAAACATGACCGTGCATAAAAAGCCAACAATGCACGCGTGAATGATAGCCATGCATATTTTTCTCTCAAAGCAAATATGGTGGAAAATTTTCCGATTTAAGTTCTGAGAAATCGAAAAATTAGTTGTAAAACCACGCTCATAGACACAAAAAATTCTGCCAAATGAGATGTTGGAGTGTTGAAAGTAAAGGTTTTTTCTTTTTCTATTGTTTTTGGCAAGTATAAAGTGTAAAATAATGGCCATATTGAACATTTTAAAAACGTTTATCGAAGGCTTGAGGAGGACATCATAAGGCATTATTGGGATTTACAAGTGCGAGTTCAACGCAAGAGGAACGAAAAACTTACTACTGCGCGACACGAAGCCGAGTGCAGTATTAACTTTCGAGTGCAATACAATACAATACGAAAACGTACTTTTGAAAGTAGCAGAAAAACTGACAGTTGTTCCCATATGTGCAGACATGGATGACGAATTTTGGAATTCAACTTATTACTTGAGACGTTGTAGTTACTGTTTGCCTATTCACTTTCCTTTTTAGGCCCATGCTTTCGATATGCACAATACCTGAGACTTGTGGTTTGCTCTTATATGTAGCTTCAAGTTGTAACGTACGTCCACTATTATCTCCAGACTTGAACACCAAATACAAATTGTTCTTTGTGGAACGTATGGTGTTTCCAGCGCTAGCATTTTCACCACAATAGGTCGCCAATATAGAGGCAGTGCTATCGACTCCATCATAAATCTGAAGTTGATTTCCGAGCGCACAGTTTGGAATGCTCATAGTGGTAAATTCAAGAAATATTTGCAACTTTTGTTGGACAGTAATACTCCATGAGCAGAGTTGATAATCAGGATAATCTAGAGTACCAAAACTGCCACTATCGTTTCTTAACTTGTACTCACAACCTAAAAAGACAGAATGTGAAACGAATGAAGTTTTTTTTGTTCATGCTACAAGCCACATACTTTATTGTGTCAAGAAAAACTCTAGGCGACTCACAGCTGCGATTTTCCTCGTTTTAGCGCATGTGGTTGAGTAGATTGAATGAAGAGCTCGTGGGTAAGTATACTTACTAACAGGTTATTCTCTTTACCACACCCTTCGAAATAAGAGCAATTGCACTGAATCGACCGTTAGTACGGGTCTTAACAAAAACTGAGCTTTACTTGAAGACATGCAATTATTAGTCCTCTCATCCAATTTTCGAAGAGGTAGAAACATAACATTCGGGCAGAGGTTAAACATTGAAAGATATTTTTGGACTGTACATGAAAAATTGCTAAATTTCAATATGTCAGTCTTGATAATATGTCCACTCCCTTCTTACAATAATCATGCTTTTTACCGTCAGCTGAGCTTCAGCGTTCAATTAACGCTGGAATGATCTGTCCACTGAAGCTAAAAAGGCTGGGTCTGCTTATTCATTTATAAAACATCGTAAAACCTACGAGAACTAGCTCTTCTCCCTCTATAATTTAATTAGTCCTGTAAATGTTTCGTCTGTTCGTCGTGTTTTTCTCTATTATGTAGCATAGTTCTTGTAATTTATTGTATATACTACTCATTAATTTCTTAACACGCCCCTCATGGAAATCAGCTACTATTGATGAGACTAGCGTGGTTAAATAAAGTGTTATGTATGAATGTATGTATGTATGTATACAATGAATTCTAAGCGTACCTTCGTAGTAACAGTAAAATATCGTAGGCCGTCCTTTTTTACCCTCTTTGTAAGGAAAACTACCTCGAAAATTATCCAGATTCACGTTATTCTCTGTATCGTAAGTGATATGGTCTAGCGTACTCAAAGCCCATTTGACACGTTGGCAATTTTTGCTCTGATGTGGTAGCAAATAAAAAGTTTCATGAGTTGGAAGTTCTATCCATTCATTCCATTTTCCTCGATCACTGCAACAATAGAATATTTCAGTATCTCGAGCAGTTGATCCATCAGGAATTATTCCGCCTTTATCGTTTTTATCAGTCTTCGGGATGTCTTCATCATCCATTTTGATTGAACCTTGTTTCATTCCAACTGGACATTGATTCTTTTTGTAAATGCAATACTCGCCTAAAACAAATTTAAGTCAGACGAAAATTAAAGCTCATTAGTAAACCACAAAAAAATGAATGCCTCCACTATACTCCAGTTCACTGTGGCTAATAGAAAGAAATGGTTTGAAAAAATCTGCAATGTAGCTGTTGGTTTAGATATAGCTAACAACAGCATATAAGACATGTTTATTATATGCTAGCGTCACTTCCTGTGAAATAAACGCTTTGATTTGCTCAGAAACATTTTTAGCAGGCCATTACTTACAAAAAAAGAAAACAAATTTCCTAAAACAATGGACAAAAGTTTTGTAAAACATGAAAATGACATTTTTTTATTGTTAATAAGATTTGTAAATTGTTTTCAAGTGGAAAGGATGCAATGTATTGGCAATGCTTCTTTTCTTCAACCATATTTGGGCCATGCTTCTAACATGCAAGCATTTTAAGCATAATAAAATGCATGTTCTGTATATTTCAAGTAAAAATGTCTAATACCATGTAATAAACTTTTTATCAACCTCGCTTGCTCAGTCTTTACCGAAAATTATCGGAACTCGGTCTTTTTGTCCAAAGTCGCCCTACGGGCTTGGTCTGTACAAGACCTCGGTTCGATATCCCCCGGTAAAGACCTCGCGCTCGGTTAATAGGAAGTTACTAATAACATGCATAATAGGTATAACTACGCAAATTTGTATAACATCATCATATAAGAGTACTCATACTTATTGATACAAAATAGGACGATAACCGGTTAGCTTCCAGGCCATCTGTTTGCACTGGCCCAGGTAGCCCACCAGCTCCTCTCATCCCCCACCTGCTGGCCAAACTTGCTGATTTTTTCCATTGTCAATCGTTTTCATGCAAAAATGTCGTGTCAACGAATAGTTTGCTAAACTGATATCCATATGAGCGAGTAAGTCAGCAGAGAAAGACGTTTCTCGTAATCCTGTATCATCTTCCATGATTTGTTTTCTCCAGCCTGGAACCCATTTATCTGGGCATGGCCCGAGTGTCTTAGGCAGGCCGTACGTACCAGACGGCCAGGACATTCCTTGAATAAATACATCATTATCAGTAGGGAGCCTAAGCACTCACGACTTCACGGACGACACCGCCTTCGTCAACTGGATAAGAAGCGGCAGAGCACGCGCTGTTAACAATTTGACTACGTTCTTTCTAAGTACATCGACACCGTGAAAACTAGTCTACTGACCGCGTCCACATATTATCTAACGGTGGAAAACTATGATGCCACTATTTCGATGACGTTACGAAGGCAACTTCGTCTGTGAAGTCATTGCCTGGGCGTTCTCCCTAATAATACGGCTAAATGGACCCAAGAATCTCATCCTGACCGTAAGAAACTCACTTAACGTTACACAAAGTAAAACAAAAATTTAGCCCTAGAACTTGGCTCTTCTACTCATTGTCACTCATTGAGTTAAAAAGGAGATGCTGGTAAAGTCTGACCCTGGTGACTGTCAAATCCTGGACCCTGGTGTTGATTTGAAAGTGAAATTACAACCAAAGTCGGCAAATATATCTTACATAATATCAGTAATGATACAATTTGTTTTTAGAAGCGATAAGAATGAATTTTTAAACATAACTGGGCCACGTAGACTGAGCCACATAGACTGGGCCAATGGTGCAGCGAATTTCTGATCCACCCACGCGGGAAAAGCGGCCACATTGAAAAATAGCCTTCAAGTGCATGATTTGGGACTTTTAGCATTTGGATAGTTTAAGCATTTCATGAATACACCATTATTCATTCATAACGAGAAAACGAGCGAGCATTTGTATCAAACGTCGGTCAATAAAACGTATACATGTGGGTAGATTTGATGGCGAATTACATGAAGCGCGTATTCAATTCAGAAATTTAAATATTCATAATCATTCAATACCGTTGATATGTATTCGGCGGACAGAAATAAGCATACAAGAGCATGATCCATGTGGGCCAAAATGGCTACACCTTCGGTAAAAGGTAAAGGTATGTCAAAATGTTCAGATGCATGTCTTCGTTTTTGTTTTCAAACACTATTTGCTGTCGTTGCTCTTGTGAAATTCTTTTACGCCTGAACATTTTCCAGTATTTTCACCTTCTTCCGAAGGTGTAGTCTTTTTTACACACATCGATCACGTTCCGTACTGCACTTCATTCTGTCTGAAGATGACTTTGAAAAAAAGTCAAAAATTTACAGTTTCAATTTGCGTCTTGTTTTTGAATTACATATGCTCAAGATGTCTTGTAGATGTCTTCAGAACTTGTTTTTTACTTTACGCGCCGTATTTGTATGCTTTAGTGGGAATGCCTGCAGTTGAACAAAAGTGTAGAATCCGTTTCACGTTTATGTCTTAAGAATATTTCACTACAATTATTCCACATAGTTAAAAGAGTATTTGTGTTAAATGAACTTGTTATGAATTGTACAGTGTTTACAACCACCTTATTGGTAATTAAGACCATTGTAGCTAATGATACAGATTCATTTTATTGTTTGCTCGTTGTTGCATACAAATATTATTCCACAACATTTTAATTTTAATACTTGCATTTCGATTCTGATGAATTAGCTATCTTTAGATTTGCATGGTACAGGTCTTTATGCTATTGTATGCTTATTTCTGTCCGCCGAATACATATTAACGGTATTGGATGATTATGAATATTTAAATTTCTGCAGAATTGAAAACGCGCTTCATGTAATTTGCTATCAAATCTACCCACATGTATACAACTACGTTTTATTGACCGACGTTTGAAACAAATGCGCGCTGCTTATTTGATTTTGAATGAGGAATGATGTAGATGCAAAATATGTTTCTATCAAAACATTTTGATGAAAGGACTCTCAGTGCCTGGTTTGATGTCACTGAGCCTGTTAGCTTTGAGCCAAGTAAATCCTTCAATATAAGATTAGGATGATATACTGCATTTATTGCTTCTTGAACTCATTGATAATTCATTAACCAACAACAAAGAAAATCATTTCCTTGAAAGAGGGTTGAAATCGGAGGAAGATCTCCTGTTTGTGCGTAAACTATTGCTTATAAATTTATATATAAAAAGAATTCAAATACTAAAAGTTCCAAATCATGGCAAGTGCACTTTATACGTACCAGTGAATGGTGTTGCGGTGTCGTAGTAAGCGTGGAAATGAACATTATCACCCGGAGCGTCAGATCTTAATGTAACGAACATGTGGTTCCCAGAAGAACGAAGAACAATCCCTGACGTTGCATTAACACCACAAAGTATTAGTAGTAATGGTGCTGTATTGTCGAGACCGTCGTAAATATTCATGTAGATTGAGCCACACTTGGGAATATTGATTGAAATGAATTTGAGATAAACAGAAGAAGCTTGTTTCACAGTGATGGACCACGAACAATATTGATAGCTTGAAAAGTGCGATGCTGAAATTGTTCCATTTTCAGCATCTTGCAATTTGTGTTGACAACCTGTAAAATGATCCATGTTAAGGTGGCTCCCTACAGTTAAGTATAAAAGGGGTTTGTGACTAATTGGGGAGCTTGAGGACTCATGGACCGAGCGAGAACAACACAAAATGCGAGAGTTGCGGGTGCGGGAAATGTTAAGACCAAAGGTGAAGTTTCAAAACAGTCAGATTCAAAACTGGATTAGTTTCGGAAAATTTGGGACTCTTTCTGCTAGAAAATTAAAAAATTCAGCTAGACTTCAAAAGGGATTTAAAACAGGAGCAGAAGGATTCTTAGGCAGAGAAAACAAAGTTCGAGAGCGACATTCCCGTGAAGTGGGCGACGACGGCGACGAGAGCGACATCGGTAGCTGGACACGAAAGAAACACTATACAATATTAATACTTCGTCATTTTGAAAACATTTCTTTTCAAAACACAGGAATTCAGAGAGTCAAATAAAAATAGACTACACAGTTCTTGCATTGTTGACATTGACCTTTTATACGAAGAGCTAAAAACCTGGAAGATTTGCTCAAATTGTAAACAAATTTACGCGACGTCAAGCGACTTTGTCTCGCAAAAGAAAAGTCACGCATGCGTAAATATTGATCTGGTCGAAAAGAAATTTTGTGATGACAGCGGTGACCACGCGCTAAGTAAAATGAAATTTCAGGAGTTTCCTTCCGTGAAATTTTTTCAAACTTTGTGTATGAAAAGCGTATACAAAGTGCAACAAAACATTAAATTCAAACTTTCATTGGACACAACGATTTTAAAAGAAGGAATTCCATACCGCAAAATCTACATCTACAAACACATCTTATTTTCAAATATGTTTTAGGTTATCAAAAACTAAACCTTCACTGAAAATTGTTTAAAAATTGACCGAAGGACAGAAGATATATGTCTTCCAATGTCAAACATGCCGAACTTCTGACGTCATTATCTCCATGGTAACAGCAAGTGTTGCAGTTTTTGAAACACCAAGCTACTCAGCTATAACCTCTCTATGATTAGAATTACTTAGTGGTCATCTAACGTATGTTTCATGTATTTAAATTAACCTTCAATGAAATAGCCTGTAACTGTAGGCAGCCACCTTAATGTTGGCTAATGCCCCCATTTCTTAAGTACACTTACTCAAGACATTTCTGAAAGAACCGTCTGAGACAAAAACCATGATATTGTTTGTTGAATTGCTCATCCTTGTTACTGTGCAAACAGACATGTCAATTGATATCAACACGAAATTGTAATCTTACCCACGTAATAACAGTAATATATCTTTGGACGACTTCGTCTGCCATCTGCAAAGACGTGACTTTGCTGAAAATTGTCAAGATTAATGAAATTTTCTGTATCATAAGTGATCCATTCCAATGTACTTATTGCTCCCTTTACCCTTTGGCAATTAGTAGATTTGTGAGGCAATAAATAAAAAGGACGATCAATAGGAAGCTCGATTGTATCATTCCATGAGCCTCTATCCTGGCAGCAGAATTTAATAATGGTATCTTCATTGTAAGTGCCGTCAGGTAAAGTCCCGTTGTATGCGTTCTTGCTAGGCTTCTGATCTTCGTCATCCCATTTAATAGCACCAGTCTTCATTCCAGAGGGACAAACACTGCCTTTTTGGTACACACAGTAACTCCCTTTGAAAGAAATTTCGATAAAAGCGTAAAGTTAGTTTTTTTTTTCTCAACTGCGATCAAATCTCTAATGCTGAAACCTTTCTCATGCGAGCACTTCTTTGATACAGATTTATATCTTTAATGCAAACACCTCTTTAAGGCACATACATTTCTACGCGGACACCTTTCTAATATCGACTCTCGAGAGCTCTCTAATGCAGACACTTTGCCAATGGTAACGCTTTTCCATTCTGAAGCAACCACCTCTCTAGCACAGACATTTCACTGACTTTTCCTTAGATTAACGAATTAGAGAAGAGATTCGACAATACGTTTACATACCATCTGGCCATAACCTTGCCTTTCCATTTTGATGTGAATTTTTTACACAAAAACGTCTTTCGATGTCACGTTCTTGGGTTAAAGTTGCATCCATATGAAGTTGCAGATTAGAAGAGAACTGACTGCTGGGATGAGTATTTTCCAAGTCTTGTTTTCTGTAGCCAACTTTCCATTCGTCTGGACATCCTGACCTTGGCTTAGGTAGACCATAAAGGCCTTGTGGCCATACTGTAACCGAAAATGAATTTGACATTGGAATGTTATTTATGTATTATGAATGTCGGAGAATTTCTTTGTAACTTAAGTTTTGCATATCAAATTAGGAAAAATTTCTTCCATTAAACTAGGAAGAGACATATTACTATATTTCTTTCTGCAGAAAAGGCTTGAAAGATAAGAAAAATGATAAATTTGAGACACGTACAGTTAATATCTAAAAGTTTAAATTCAGGATTATTAGTTTAGTATATAACATTTTTTCTCTCTTCACTTTATATTCACGATACTATTGACGTTCCTCAAGCATTATATTATGAATGGTCTTTAAACCCAGTTCTCATAGCAACTGCTGTACAGAACCGGTAGATCCATTGCGTGTCCATAGCCTGAAATTGGGAAATGAATTGAAACTTGAATGACGTGGAAAGAGCTTTCATTGTTGGCAAGGCATGAGGAGGAACTGATTGTCCTTCTCATGGTTTCGCTTTATTTTGGTGCCGAATTACTGATGCTCTCAACATTCCTGTGATCTCTTGTTGTTTTCTTTAGTAGTCTTCCAGAACGTTTGACTATTTGGACACATTCACAAAGCTGAATATGGAGTGGAACAGTTGAAGTAGTGCTTCTTGGCTGCTTGGTCATTTTTGCGATGTTGAAGACTGAAACTTCACGTCATGTTATGCTAACTATGAAAGCTATTTTGATAAAAGAACAAATGTTTTGTAGTGGTAGTAAACTTAAATATTGCGTGAAACAACATTCCGCCTTCCACTTCTTTCAGTACTTTTCTCTTCCTTTAATATTCTGGGAGTTGTCGGTTTTGAACAGTAGCTGCTATAAGAACTGGTAGTTAGAGCCGTATCAAAGACCTAATCCTTGTGTGACCAGAGAGTGATATTTCAAATATGAAGTCAGAAAAAAGGATGCTATTTTTTGAATTAATAATTAACCCTGTATTGACAATTTTTGGCATTAACTATGTATGTGCAACCTTGTTTTCAGGGTAATCTGGGCTTCGGTATCATTCTCACCATGTCAAGAAAATAATGGTTTTATTTGAAAGGTAATAATTACGTCATCGAAAGTTTTTTTGCAATGCTCTGGTAGTATCGAAATGGCGGAAGTCCATTCGGTGCCCTTGTCAAGGGTATGATAGGATACACACATCAGCTATCATCGTCATCTATACGTTGAATAAGTTATATCATGCACGTTGGTTCATGAACACTATTATAGTGAAAGTTTTAGTCCACAACCACATATATAGCTTATTTAGTCACGCAACGGCCAGTTGAATCACCGCCAAACTTGCATTAATATTTTACGGTTTAAAGCACAAGAGTCGAGAATTCTTATGCAAAGTATATATGCAAGTTGTGTCCAAATGATTTTACTGAATAGTTTTTTGTGCCTTTGATTCGAAGGAGAAGCGCAATATAATTCAATATAAACGTCTCAAGAATATATGATCAAAAAAGGAATCATTTCGTGATATGTACAGTACCTACCTCTACTGGAAATTACCAGAAATCTTTGAGTGACGGTACTTAGGAAAAATATTAAGAACCTGTACATTCTGAAAACAGCTTAGGTGAATTAAAACAAATACTGCTGAACATCGTTGTTTTGATACGACTAGAAATTGCTTCTTTGTTTCTAAGAGTCAAATTTTTTTAATCTCATGAATATAGAACAGATGTTGATGACCTTTTCGCACCACAGAGAGAGCCTGTATTTTGTGCCTAATAACTTGAATACATCGAGTAGGGCATTATTCCGTAGAGTTTAGCATCGCTATTTAAATTTGATTACTCTTTTACATGACGCCGACGAACAGCGTCGGCGAGCTCCACCGATTGAATATATATATCTAGCTTTACTTTTGTCGGACTGTATGCCTTTGTGTCTCGAACAAACTTTTTGGCAGTGGCGCAGTTCAGGTCCTGACAGAGTTATTATGTTTTAATTTAAAAATTTACAGTCGGAAAACTGACATAGAAACAGTCCTAAGTAAAAACAGCCTTTTCAAATCTAGGTTAGCTATTCATCCATATTGTTTTGAACAGATTTATTCTATGTGCTACGTGCACAACATCCCTTCAGTTAAATTTTCACTTTATTTCAACATGTTCACTCCTGACTATAGTACGCACAATTAGGCGTACATGTATTAGTGTCTTCAAGGTTGGTTGGACGCATTGCAATGAAAGTATATTAGTATTGGGAAATTAGATGCATGCTGCATTTATATCTAAAAGCTTAGAAAACAAATGAATGCTTTTCTGGTGAATAAAGTTACATTGATCTCGGCAATTTATAAAGCAAAGTCGAAACACCCAACCATGCCACTCACTTGACTGTTATCTAAGTTGTAAAATGTGTTATTTCCCATGTATATTCAATGCTGTAATGTTCTATATTAAAGTCAATTAAACAATTGGTGTGAGAGTTCTTTTAAAGTGCTTCTTCAACTTAGCTGCTTACATTATTAGGTCCAATATTAAAAAAGAACTGTTAGGAAAAACTGATCCAATCACTGACATGGCGATTTGTGTTTATTCACAACGATTGCAACATTTTCAATATCATTGATTCGACAAGAATTCAGTGGTGGAGCTGACGCCTCGCTTGCCCGCTACGCCTCGAGCATTCCACTAGCCACTTTTGCATTCAGAATATTTTGCCACTAAATCCATTGTCATGCTATTATGCAGTTAAAAAAACCTTGCTTGTCTGTAACGGGGTTTACAACTTCTGATGTTTTCCACCATTAGCTGGTTTTCAGTTATTATTTTTTCTACATATTTGTTTCGGACGTTTGAGATCCATAAGCCAGTCATTGCATTTACCTAGCAGTAAGATCGACATGAGAGTTGTAAATTTTTTATTTATGACACTAATTATGGCATGGCAGGTATGCATGCATTGTAGCGTACTTATATTGGTAGTTAAGTCTGTTACCAAAACAAGTAACCCTACTTGTTTGTGTATTTGAAAAACACAGCGTTGCACCATTGAGTTCAGCGGATTGTGAAAATTGCCCCCACAGTATTTAGTTTATATTTTGTAACTTTTCAATGAATTAGTATGTGGATTGTGCATTCATATACATACAAAAAGCAAATTCTTTCCTGAATTTTTTGCTATAAAAGCTGTTTACTGAAACGCTGAATCTATCTCTTTCCTAGTTATCCGTAACTCCTCTCCAAGGAATATTTAGCTATTTTCTGTACCAAACACCAGACGTACACCCGATTCGTTACCACACGTGACACGATCAAATTTATTATTAGAGAGAGAAAGAAGCACAGTGTTGCTATCTTCTCTCAAAGGAAACCAATCTGTGCAAAAAATACTGTTATGTTAAATCAAGACAAGGAAGCTTCACCGCTTGTAACATTACTGCAAGAAAACGACAATCCTAGTTCATGATACGTCTATACCTACTGGTTTTGAACAACTTTTCAACAGCTTCCTACAACTTGTGTCGATGAGCTTTGAGATGATTCAATGCACTTTGTGCGTAAATATGACAAATAACTTTGACACTATTTCTTAGTCTGTAGTTAGGGATGAAATATAGGAAGGGTTTAGTAATAATCCTGTCGTAGTTGTTTATAAGGAAAGCATTTTTAGGACGAGAGGCCTGAATCAAACAGGCCCAGCCCAGCTTAGTAAAAGAAAGTTTGAAACTTGTGAAATGGACTTGTATTTTTTCTTTTAAACTTGATGGTAGTACAAGAGGATTTAGCTATGTTTGCAGCCAACTAGATTAACGTTTTGCTTCAAAACCTGTCATATTGATTATTGTGGGGTGCTTTTGGTAATTGAAATAGATGATCGAATACCATGGTCGAATACCTGACAACGTGTCTTGGTGGTCTCCTACTTTACAGACCATCAAGTGGAATCGTGATTGCCGATGATTTTAATGGGCTAAATTTAAGTCGCTTGTGTAATCGTTTTGAACTAAAGAAGCATGTTACAGCCCCCACGAGAGGTAATAATATCCTGGATCAATTTTGTATCAACATGCACAACTGGTTTAACCCTGTTCGGCATCTTCCTCCAATTGGCCGCTCAGACCATCAATGTCTACTCTTAACCCCTACGGAAAAGCAAAAATCACCTGCCTATACTAAACAGACTAGACTTTTGAAAACTTGTAATCTCAATACCCTTGGTCTGAGAATAGCCCGAGAAGATTGGGCAATGGTGTTTGACGCTCAAGATATCGATGATAAAGTAAGAAACTTCAGCTCTACCATG
>JAODVQ020080353.1:0-17719 GCA_025400075.2 Phenganax stokvisi
TTTAATAAGGAGTAGTATTATTGCTGACTCATCTTCTGTGTGACAGCTTACGTGATGAACCTACTGAAACTTTGCTCCATATATACCCAACAGAGGTCTATTTTGTATTTAAGTGTGGAAACCTCTGTGCAGAGGACACCTTAAGATAGCCATACATTGTGGAAACCTCTGTACAGAGGACACCTTATAATAGCCATTCATTGTAAAAACCTCTTTAAAAGGACAGCCATACATTGTGGAAACTCCTCAATAAAGGACACCTCAGGATAACCAAATTAGTACGGCACATTGCCCGGCCACATCCCCAACCTGCATGTAACCATAACACCAATAGAATCCATTACCAATTTTAATACATAATGTAAGTTAGGTTTCATCTGTAGCTTTATTAATGATAGAGAGGTTTCCTAAATAATAGGGAGTCTAATGAAGGGGTTTCATACAAAAATGCAGGAACAACTGGCATATAAATGGATACAGTGGAACTTCCCCAAAAAGGAAAGCTCTTTGAGAAACCCTCTCTATACAGGACACCCCTAAAACCTACACAACGGACACCTCATCATAACAGACAAAATGATGCATCTCAACTTACTACTAACCAATAGCCCTTGCAGAATAGACACTCTGCTTTAACAGACAATACTTCTGGTTCCAATTTGTCTGTTATAGAGAGGTTTCCACTGTATTACTGACAATATTAATGGCTTCAAGTTGTCTGTTATAGAGAGGTTTCACTGTATAACAGACAATCTCCTGATTCCAATTTGTCCGATATAGAGAGGTTTCACTGTATAACAGACAATATTAATCTCTATAAGATGTCCATTATAGTGAGACTTCCCATACTCATCAATTGTTGCAAATGAGGTAGGAGTACCTCTAGACAAAGGGACTATTAGTTCAAACCTTATTAGAGTATATAGCTCTAATGTAACACAAGTAAGGTATAATTACACCAGACATTAGAGAATGTATGTACATTGAAATGAAGCAATAATAAGTCACTGTGTTACTGGGATATGATGAACTAACGACCCGAGACTTGTATAATTATACCTATATACCTAGCAGTGGCAGACACGTAGGTCATCCAGTCAGTCTCTCTCTCTCCTACCAACTGACTGCCACTAGAGACATTTTGTATTGTGATTTTAATATTCCGACAAAAATCTATACTTTTTGCTTTGCCTAGATCTTGGGCTCTCCTCCGTGTGATAGAATTATGGCGGGTCGATATTTCAGTAACACATTCTTAGCTTACAAAGAATGTGCTACAGTGGAAACTCTCTATAATGGACAACTTGGAGCCAGGAACATTGTCTGTTTCACAGTTGAACCTCTCTGTAATGGACAACTTGGAGCCAGGAACATCGTCTGTTACACAGTTGAACCTCTCTATAATGGACAACTTAGAGCTAGGAATATTGTCGATTCTAGCAAGGTAGCCATTCCGGAGGGGTTACAAATGTATTGATCAATGCTAGGCTGAGATGCAGAAATTTATCAAAGTTTCTACTATTGAGGGGTGTCTACTAAGCAGGTTCCACTGAACAGTAAATTTGTGACTATATACACAATGTTAATACTCTATTTGAGTGATATTAAAACTGGATACCTGATTGATGTGTGCTACTGAGAAACTCTATATCCTATCTAGTTCTCCCTCTCTTTATTTCATTCCACAGCGAACAGCAACAGCAGAACACAGAGGTGAGGGGGGAGGAGTCCAAACGGACAAAATGTATGCTATCTAATTATATCCCATTACAAAAAAGGTCTCTCTCTTGAGCTGCGGTTTAAGTGAGAAGGAGCGAGAAGTACGTGACTCGGCCAGGGGGGTGATATTACACTCAGTGTATGTCTTGCATATTAGAGTACGCCTCCACTTCTTCTCGCTAGGAAATTCAATCTCCTCTCTCTCTCTCTCTCACTCTCTCTTATTCTCTCTCTAGCACATTGGCATGAAATCTGACCGTTCTTCAAAGAAGTTACTCTCCCTCTCTCCCTGAATAAGGTCAACTACTGACATGGAGAGGAGATTTGAGAGACTGAATTGTAACTATATACCACAGAGTGTGGAATGGACATAAAATTCCAGTCTAGACACAAGCACCACTATCAAAAGGTCATCGAAATGTACCCCCTTTAAAGATATGTACACTAGAGACCAATGATAGACATCAAGAAGCGAGAGAGAAACACAGAGATGAGAGAGAGAGAGTTAGAACAAGTAAAAGTTGCTCAGTTCAATGATTAGCCTCTATGAGGCAAGGAACATCTATATAAGTGGTAGCCATGGTTACCATAGCGTATATACACATTACATGGGCCCAGTGGTCAGAGGTGAAGGGACCTCATGTTAGTCGGGTACGAGAATAGAGATACTCAATTCAATGATTGGCTTCTATGAGGCACAGGGATATGGCGGCCTGGGCTTAGTGGACCCAGTAGTCACAGGAATATTAGGAGTATATGTAAGCACTTGCAGAGGGTACTCTCTTCATAGGCATGGCCTCTGATAAATTGTGCATTTAACTCCTGTACTCACGTTACGTTACGTGACCTCCCATGAGTCGGGCATGAGAAAAGAGAGAGTATTACATGATGTGGAGAGCAACGGAGTGTGAGAGAGAGAATTAGAGCTATGTCTGACGGTGGCCGAGCAGCGCCATGAGAGAGTCTGATACAGCAGTTCCAGACACAAGACAACGGGTCTTCCCTCATCACGTAGTCCACATACATACACCTTCTTATGATTCACCTATACAACTACTTGGGAGGATTCTTTCCCTAAACCACCTCTATACTAGACCTAGCTCTCCCAGCACACTCTACTGTATGTAACTGGCCTTTCGTTATTTGCTAACATATATTAATATTATACTGTTGATGGAAACTATGTTAAGTTGTGTGTGATAGAGAGTGTCATGGGTTTGGGTCCCATCCATGGCAGTTCTTTTCTTTAAAAAGGATTGTCCTGGATGCAGTTGATTTGCCTTTGAATAATGCATTTGGCTTGTGTTGATGTTTCTACACCAATTTCATCATGCATGAATCAATGTGATTGAAGCAAGGCAAGGCAAATGCACAATAAGAAATATTCAACAACAGCTTCGGGACTCGAACCCATGACACCCGGCATTCCAGGTCGAGTACTCTACCAACTGAGCTATATACCAGGGGCAGTCAGTCGAATGAATTAGATGTACACGCCTCAAGATTCTTGTCATAATATAATATACCACAAACCATCTTCCATGCAATTATTATAATGTAATGATATACATATCAAATTATATGACCTATATGTCTTTAGTTACATATTAAATTAATGCTTGAGATTGATACTAGAGGTTAGAGAGGTTTTCTCAGTAGAGGTGTCTGTATTAGAGAGGTTTTCTCAGTAGAGGTGTCCGTATTAGAGAGGTTCTACTTACTTAATGAGTGAGTGAGTTTTTGTGATTGATAAGAAATACAATTGATTACTAGAGGATCTGTCTGTTCAGAGAGGTTTTCTCAATAGAGGTGTCCATATTAGAGAGGTTCTCCTTACCTGTGAGTTTTTGTGTTTGATAAGGAAACTAGAAGATCTGTCCCTTTAGAGAGGTTTTCTCAATAAAGGTGTCCATATTATAGAGGTTTTATACACTATTATTGCTACCAAACTACAAAGAAGTGTTAAGTTTCAGTGTATTTTATTATGTGTGTACAAAATTAGGAGTTGCCCTATGATATCATAATGTTCTTGATAAATAGGTTGTGGTGGTCGGTCGGTTTCGTGATCAGTGTGTGCCGTTTCTATGGTAAACATGTTGCCATGGTGACATACTTGGAATCCAGTTTGTACATTTGCACGAAATTGGCATGCGAAATACAATTTTAGTAACGGTTTATTGCTAATACAAAAACCACCAATTATACCTGTTTTCCCATCCTTAGAATAGTAGTACATAGACTTCATTAGAAGAGAACATGTAGTATACATGCATAACAATAGTAGTACTAAGTATATGGGTGTATATTATATACGTATGTAATTCTGAAAAATAGAGGTTTAGTGCCGTTCTTGAAAAAGCCACTGAAACAGAGTTTAAACCTGGAACCCAGCCATCAGTATGTTATACTGCGTTCCTTCTATTAATAGCTGACCAGATGTGAAGTGTACGCATGTGTGTATATACGTGAGCCAACAACGTCAAACATTCTTCTGGTATACCTACTATTGAATTGTACTATAACAGTTGGAGCAGTGTTTGAATGTTGTATGCATAGAGGTATGTATGTATTGTAAGCAGCCTCCATTGAAATGTATTGTGAGGTATTAATACACAATATTAATATATACACAATATAGGTATGTATAGACTAGTATATTGCACACAGTTGGTCGTGACATGCCAAGTTCTAATACCCTTTACGTCATAACTAAATATTGGATCCACACAATGTACAACTCTATATAGTTACCATAGTAATAGCACATGAAGCTATATCACATACTACATCTAATGTTATTTCTAAATAGCTATAGTGGCACGAGAGTTGCCATGGATATTGGCACCTCACTGACTAAAATCCACAGATTTTTCATTTACTTGTACTTTAGAAATTCAAATTTTATGTATCGTAATACTAGAGTGGCCCCCAAAGGTCACCTCATTATAGTGAGGTTCAAAAGGAGTTTTTACTAGACAGAGACTAGCGTTGGTTTGATTTCTTAGTTCGAGTCATAATTGCTATTAGTAACACCATAATGTACACTGGAGATGTGGCATAATCGGTTTAGTGGTGGCTAAAAATTTTATGCGTACTCTGTTTTATGCTTTACATCAGCATATCAGTGGGTCTTAAATTTCTTAAAGGAAGCGTAGCAGTATATGAGGGCTAAATTTAGCGAACATTGCTAAAAATAGAACAAACTACTCAAGAACAATGGAATACAGTGAAAGAATGCAATTTTGTTCCACTTGTACTAAATATAGCCTTTATAATACTGCAACACTTTCTTTGAAAGTTTGCAAGTTGAAAACTGAGAGTTCTAGTTCTATTAGTAACACCAATGTACACTAGAGATGTGGTAAAATCAGTTCAGAGGTGGCTAACAAAGCATGAGTGGTGGTTGAAGCCTACCACTGCTGACCCACTAGCAACTGGTATGACTATTTTGTGTTGAGCTCATGCCAATCAGCAAGAGCAGACAACCACCATGTGCACGACGACCACGTTCTATCGTATGCACAAGATCTTAAATTTCAACAGAATAATATATCACATCGCCGTGGTGATAAGGGAGTTATAGGGCGGAGCATACCTATTATATTGGGCCTATAATGAAGATTAATTTGTTACTCCCTTCAGAGAGGAGAGGGAGGGAGAGGAAACCGAGGAAGAGAGATGGAGAGAGAGAGAGACCTTTTTTTCTTATGGCCAGACCATCACCCAGGGTCTTAAAATAATTGGGAAGATGGAGTCTCAACTGGATGCAAGCTATCTGGGGCTGTTGGTGCTCCCCCAACTCGGCCCTGCTTCAAGAGTTGCAGTGCACATGGGATCTCTCTCTTCCTTGGCTCACCCCATGTTTGGACAGGTACGCACAGCTGATAGTTGTCGATTCTCTTGCTCTGTTCAATGATTAGCCTCCATGAGGCACCCATTGGGCATACCATCAAAGTGGCTACCGCGGTCACCATTGCACAATGGTGCGCCTGGGCTTCGTGGGCCCAGTAGGCACAGGTGACAGGGCCCCCCCAAGTTGAACATGAGAACAGAGGGAGGAGGAGAAGGAAATATGTATGATGGGAGAAATTACACTATATAATGTCAGTTTGTGACTACGTACAAATGAGGATATTGAAATATTAGCACGGGTTCATTTCCACACAGCTGTAGTTATTTCTTCGCTCTGATAATTCCTTGGCGTGACCAGCCAGTAACCATAGCCCCGTGTTTGATTACATAGCATTCTTCTGCAATATATTGCCTTATAATTACTAATGCAATATACATACACACAAGGTGAGGTTCCGTTACATACACATTCTGAGGGTGTTTGTTCATATTCTTATTGATAGTATGATTCGATTGTGAAACTGATACGTTCGTATTACTCATATACGTTCTCTCATTTGCTAGTGAACTATTCAACGTTAACGGAAGTGTAGCAGTATTGTAAGGGTTAAATTTAGAAATGCTACTAAGGATAGAAAAAACCAATCAAGAACAATGAGGCTTACATGAAGAACATACCGAACAATGGGATACAGTGAAAGAATGCAATTTTGTTCCACTTGTACTAAATATAGCGTTTATATACTGCTAAAGCCAAGTGTTACTATTAGAAATGTTTAGTCCATATTAGAGAGGTTCCACTTATCAATAGTGTCCTTATTAGAGAGGTTCCACATCGAAATGTCCTCAATAGGGAGGTTCCACTATCAAAGCTGTCCACACTAGAGAGGTCATAGTGAGTACACATCTCTCAGAAAACTATATTAGCGGTATGTTGAGACAGGGGCGTCCGGGGCTTGCAATACTTATCAAGTTTCAATTGCCATTATATCACATTGTATATTGATTCCCTATGGAGCTATATATTATGTAGCAGTATAATATGACAGTGTTTGATCTGTAAGGAGACACTAAGAGAAATAGAACACCAATTATTATTAGTTGGATAGCATGGGTGTGTTTAATTAGGTACACGTGTCTATCATGGATCATATCACAATCTGCGGCACATAATATTTTATTAATAATTGCTATAGTATTAAACATTTTTTGGTTAGTTGTCAAAAATATGAAAATGCGACACGTGAGTTATGTAACATACTAGCCTCAGATATAATTACATCAGTTGAGTGTGCGCAAAATTTAAACCTCACAAATATTGGAAGTCTAGCCGTATATAAAGGCTATATTTAGTACAAGTGGAATGAAATGGCATTCTTTCACTGTATCTCATTGTTCTTAGTTGGTTTGTTCTATCTTTAGTAACATTTCTCTGATTATATAAAGTACCATATACAGAAGCTATATTCTATTTGGAGCTCACCTTCCAGCTGCTCGGTCAACATAACCCTCGGTAGCTCTGACTGGATCCTCTCCGTACGTATCCTTCATCTGTATATCACACACACATACCATATTACCATACAATTTAACATAATTATAGCGGGAAATAAAAATTGGTAGAGTGTAATAAATTACCAAATAATTAAAGTATATACCATGTGACTACCAATTGCCTCAAGTCTCATACTTTAAAGGACGTGTAGCAATATATGAAGGCTATATTTAGTACAGGTGGAATGAAATTGCATTCTTTCACTGTATCCCATTGTTCTTGACGGGTTTGTTCTCTCTTTAGTAATATTTAGCCTTCATATACTGCTACACTCCCGAACCAAACATGAGCAACCTCTCAGTTAGTTAACAGTCAACACACTAGAACATGAGCAAAGAGCACAATTCCCATTGCACTACTCATTGCATCAGTCACTATATAATAATAAGGTACACGTACAACCTGTAACACACAAGTAAAACATTCTTCTAGCACATTTACATATTAGACTGGTATACCACATATAATCAATAGTAAACATTATATCCCATATCAATAGTAACTACTATGTCATACACACACACGGTCTATGAAGTGTACGGTAGAGTTTGAAAGTGGAGTGATTTCATCAGGCTTTTGACTGTCTAGTGTTCATTCGTATTCACATAGCACACACTTACACACACCGCGCAGCCAAAAACACCAAAAACACGTATTCATAGACACACACACACAGAGCAAGAGAGAGCAAGAGAGAGAGAGAGTACATGTGTGTACGTGCCAGAACTCTACTATAACAATACATATGTATACAGTTCACATAAACACTCACTCGTGGTCACATGAAAGCCGACACACAAAACTACGTACAATGGAACACAATAAACACATACATAAACACCACACGCAGTATACAATGACTGCGCTTTCGACACACATACACTCACAGCCTGGGAAGGACCCCAAGTGGCCTGGCAAACCATTTACTGCCTAGCAACCAACCAATCAGACACTTCACACACACAATGCTGCAGACGGATTTTGAATTTGAATTTTTTCACTCAATACACTCTGTGCAGGCTTTTAACATATGCTAGGAAGGAGTAATGCCATTGGAGAGCTAGTAATAGTATTACATTCAGTTTTAAGGAAGTCTGGCTACCTATGCTACCTCTGGCAAACAATTCAATTACAGACAATAGTACTCATTATATTGTATAAACACTAAAGTAAACCTCCAAATGAAGGACACAATAGGAAAAAACCTCTCTAAAAGGACATATGTATTTATATCCAAAACAGCATATACTTTTCTATCACTCTAATACATTTTCAACCTCTTAGGTAAGGAGAACCTCCATATAAAGGACAAAATTCCAGAAGAGGTTCTAGTGCTACATATATTATAGCTGGTTCTATAATTACTATTGTACATGTACTTCGCCTGTTATCTTTCAATACAGCGCATTAAAGACAGTTATAAGCAAGCCATTTTCATAGCCCTGCACAGCTTAATGCTCTGCTGTAAAAGCACAATTGCATGGCAGTTAGTCAATGCCACCTCTTCCTCCTCCGCCTCCACCTCCTCCTCTTCCGCTCTCTCACAAACTTACTCGAAGACCATAGCGTTTCTTAATTCTGTTCAATTCCCTCTTGTACGATGCTTGGTCCTTACCCTCACCACCTCCTCCACCACCTCCTCCACCACCTACTCCTCCTCCATCCCTCTCCTCCCACCTACAAAACTCGCAGGTGTCCCAACCAGAGTGGACATGTAGAGTGAACGTTGTCGATCCGATGGCAAGAGTGTCATTGTGGTTCAGTGGGCGTGGCTTACTCTGAGTCTTGGCCTAAATATAGCAACACGATAAATTTAAATATAGTAGCATGACATCATACACAACCATAGCCTTTAACCAAGAATTTTAGACAGCTTTCGTATGAAGACTTGGCAGCTTACATGTGTGCCAATGCTTACCAAATAACAATTTGACATTATCCTAGAAATGTATTTATGAACCAAGTACATGTATATGCTACTAAATATACATTTTAATGGTCCATGAAAGTAGCAATAGTTCTAAATATAGTAACTTGAGTCTCTAGTTACTACAAATCGTAATGATTACCTCGCTGATTCGGTCGTCGTTGAGATAGGTACCGTTTTGACTGGCCAAATCACATATCGTGAAACAACCGTTTGTTCTACTGAAACGGAGATCCACGTGTGCTTTGCTGACTTGAACTTCTCGTAGACTGATCCCGTTTACACCTCCCGGTTCTCTGTATAGAGAGATACAATAGGAACCTCTAAACAAGGGACACTTTGGAACTACTGTCACAGATAGGTGATGTAATTGTGGAACTTCCGAACAAAGGACACAGCAGCTGCGTATGTAAAATATTTTTTGCGAAATTTTGAATTGCCAAATTTCCCTAGATGGCATACTGTAAAATTGGGATAATATGTAGGTACCCATTAAAAATAAGCACCCTATGAATATAAGCACTGCACTTAGTATGTTTAAACAACTAATTGAGGCACCTAGCCACATTACAGAGCTACCGCCGGGCGCAATTTCGCTCGCTAGTGGGTGCTCTTGATGGCTACTGATAGTCTACTCCACCAGCATTACTACAGTAATACCAGACCTGCCTATCTGAGCTCCATCCTGAGTGACAACAAACACAGTCCCTCTCTTTACGCAGTCAGAGTTGACCACCACCAGTCTCAAACAGGGGGCCCAGTCCTCCTCGGGGGGCGGAGACCCTTCGGGGAACCTCTGACTCACCAGTTCACCATCTTCCAGGGACCCTATTTCACAGAAACAATAATGGGAACACAAAGTTGTTTGGAAACCGGTTTAAACACCTAAAACAGTTTCCAAACCAGTTTAAGATGCCTCTGTAAACAGGGCATTAGTCTCTCTACCTTACCTTCTCTCTATTTAATGCCCCTCTCTACAATATCGTTTATCTCTCAGTTCGTTCTCTAACCTTCTCCGTCACTTTCAGAACTGCTGCATAGGTCAATAACCTTCTCCAATCCTTCCTCCGGTTTCTTCTTCTTCTTCTTCTTCGGCAGTTTGACTCTAGAGTGGACCTGGTACTGACAGGTCACTGGATCATATTCGTAGTATGTTCCTCCCTCGGGGTCATAATACAACTGAGTTTCCTATAGATAATACCTCTATATAACGGACAACTTTGAGTCGGGGGGTATTATACATAATACAGTGGAACCTCTCTATAATGGACAATTCTAAGCCAGGACTACTCTACTTTGAGACTGTGATACAATTTAAAAGAATAAAATGGAACCTCTATAATGGTCAATACAGTGATATCTCTCTATAACACACAACTTTAAGGCAATAATGCATTTTCTCATAATACTTTCAAGCAGAATTGGCTTTTTGTATATACGCACATACATTACGCTCAGGAACATATACATACTAAGGTATATTATTGCTGGTCACGTGACTTCTGACCAATGAGATTGCAGAAAAAGTGTGCAATATATCTACATACTGAGGTATATTATTGAGTAGCTGGTGGTAGTGACACACCCTTGCCACGCCCCTGGTACACAACACACATTCCAAAACAGTAAATATATTCCAAAAATCATGGCCTGCTTCGATCACAACTATATATACTCCGGGGGGGGAATATTCACAATGGCCAACACGGCTATCTCACCCTCAGTAAGACCCACTATTAAATACATACATACATACACTGTGTAAACTTATTAAAGTGTGTGTTTAATCTATTTTTACTGAGTTCATCGTGCCTCATCAAAGGGTGGCTGCAGTGTAGGAGTGCATTTCTTTAACGCCATTCACAAGTACTTCCTGGCCAAGAAGTGGATGACCTTTCAGTGACTGGAAAACTCACCTAATTTTCTTGGACCACACATACAATGCTATGGATCTCTAAAACATACAGTGGAACCTCTCTATAATGGACAATTTCGAGCCAGGATGTTTGTCCATTATAACAGGGTTTGTCCATTATAATCAGGCCACCGGAAGCTGGCCTGATGGTGACAAGATTAGACAGGTTTCACTGTACCTGGTCATAGTACATAGCATATCCATGATCGTAGTACATTCCTGAAGCCTCATCGTATGACAGACCACATTTCTGGCTGGCCTGCTCTGAAACAGCAGCTAACAGCTCGGCCACAGTACCGGGCTGTTTTTGGGTCGGACCAGATGGACCACTCTCATACGTTGCTTGGTCCGTGTCATCGTTCTGGTTTTTATCGGGTTGTCCCGTTGACGACTGGGGTTGCCCCATTGTCTGATTGGCATCGTTTACAGGTGAATAGAATTGTTGAGTTGTCTATATGGTGTATAATACAGTGGTAGTGCAAGGAAAGAGAGTATTAAAGGGATTGTAGCAGTATACAAGGGCTAAATTTAGTTAATGTTACTAAAGATCAAACTCAAGAACAATGGAATACAGTGAAAGAATGCAATTCCGTTCTATTTGGAATAAATAAGTATAGCCTTTAATAATACTAATCCCTTTAATATATACCTGGTCATAGTAATATCCAGTGGCCGAATGATAATACAGAGCTGCAAATTCTACTTTCCTGTAGCCTTCAGAGTCCTCTAACTCACTGACCACACCTCCTATACTACTAGCCTTGTCAGCAGTGGAACTATTAGTTGACGACTGTGGTTCAGTAGATTGTATTAGTCCATTGTCTTTCAATTTCGATGGCGTTTGAGAGACTTGAGAGTCATTTGTGGAAGAATTTTGTTGTTTTGGTGAAGACAGAGGAGTTGGTTTATCATCGGTGGCATGTTGCGCAACTTCACTGTCCTCTTTCCCTGCAAATCAAGCCAGAGACAGACAGAGAATGAGAAAGAGAGGGAGAGGAGAGAGAGAGACGGGAGTCAATGATGGCATCAACACCAAGTCTACCAAAAGCTACTAAAATATTCAGTTTTAGTTGTCATCATCAATTCTTTCTCTCGCTAGCTACCATCTGCAGCAGTTTGCTCCTGGTGGTCCACAGCTCCAATTTCAGATCTCTCACAAACAGCCACTTCTGGTTCTTCATTCTTCCATTCCGATCCTCCTATAGCCACGCCTCCTGATTCTGACGCCCCGCCCACTGCATTCTCTCTTCCGATCATTTTACCCGCCATTTCTTCCAGAGCACGTGATTTCTCCTCATAGCTCTCCCGACTCTGTTCCAGAGCTTCTCTCAGCCACTCTATCTCTCTGTCTCTCTCGCTCAGCGCCTCTCCGACACGACATAAACAATGGACGATTTCACCGCTGTCGTCTTCGCCTCCCACACCGCCTCCACCACCGCCCCGTCTCACCGCAGCTATACACGCCTGTAGAGCAGCTATCGGGTCTCTATCGTCCATAGTCTTTCCAAGCCAAGGCAATAGAACCTCTTCTTTTACTTGACCCGCCTTTCAGGATTTATTCGAATTAGGGCCCACTACCCACGTGGGACCCGTGTACTTTGACCTCGCGGATATCGACTGGGATGTTGGTGCTCTGCAAAGACTGCCGAACTGCCTTCAGTTTCAGTCTAACTGCCTCTCTGGAGCCGCAAAAGAAGGAGACAGCCCTCAGTGATAAGCTAGCCTCGGAAGAAAATGGCGCCAGCGGAGGGAATAAGGTCGGTGAGTTGCAGAAGTTGATAGAGGAGGAGGAGGGCGGATCAGAGCTAGAGGCGAGCGTGTCAGGCGAAGGAAGAGATGAGGAGACATCACGTGGGTCAATTGAGAGCTCTCCTGTCAGGAAGAAGGTGAAGTTTGGTAGTAGTGAAGAGGGAGGAGGAGGAGGAGGAGAAAGTGAGAATGCGGACACTGAGAACGAGGAAGAGCAGGTGGAGAAGGAAGAAAAAGGAGAAGAGGAGATGGATGGAGTTTTAGCTGTAGCCAAGAGAAAAGGAGGAATCGGAGTAGAACATGGCATAGATGAAGTTATAGGAGAAAGAAATAAAGACAAATATTGTGAAGGAATCACAACAGATAAAGAGAAGGAAGAAGACATGGCTGACCAGGGAATCCAAAAATCTGCCGGACATAAAGTAAAAGAAGTTGCAATGAGTTCACCAACACCATCACCTAACAGACTAGAGGAAACCAAAACTGCCAATACTACAGTTTGTTCAGGATGTCTTGGACTACTTGACAATTCATTTCTCGACCAACTCTCTACTGCAGTGAGCCAATCTCTAAGAGACTCTGGATACAAACATTTATATTCCTTTGCCCTCTCCATCTCCACTCCCCTCTCACTCATCATCCGCCAGTCCGCAGTTCTGTTCTATTTAAAGGAAAATTTCGATATTACTGAAGAGCCTCTGCCGGCCTATGTGAAGGAGACACTGAGGCACAAGTTGTATGCAAAACTGAAAGAAGAGCTGTCACCTCTGAAGGTTGATATTGAGTCTCCATTCCAGGTCGTTTTGAAGTTTGATCATTCCAATTCTGTCTCAGAATGTAAACTTGTGGCCAGGACTTGGCCCTCGGCTTTTGCAGAGCAGAGGAAGAGGAGGAGGAGGAGGAGGAGGAGGAGAGGGAGGGGGCAAAGGGATGAGAGAGAAGTGCGATTCGAGTTGGAGTTCAACATTGGAAATATTACCAATGCTCTGTCAAATGCAACTCTAGCTGATTTTGAAGTAAATGATTTCTTCTCTGCCCAACACCAGTGTTTGTATGACATTGATTTTCTTCACTCTCAAGTTTGGATTGGAGGTCGATATTGCAAGTATTCCAGAGAGCTGTCTCAGACACCTTGGTTTGTGGACGGAGTGAGAAAGGCCGAGACATCAGTGCAGGAACTCATCTGTGCTCCAATCGAAGCTCTCGTCGGCTTCTCTCAGCTGAAATTCTCATCATCTGGGAGAGAAGACTGTGACGTCCGCATGTTGGGTAACGGGAGACCGTTCCTCATAGAATTAATAAACCCCAAAAATCCATGTCCCAGTTCTGATGAAATCCGAGATTTAGAATTGGAAATAAATTCCAGTACAGACCTGGTGGAGGTGAAGAAGTTGAGAATGATGGCAAAATCTGATGCCAGTCTTCTAAAAGAAGGAGAGACTGAGAAGAGAAAAGAATACCAAGCAAAGGTATGGACACCTCGTGCGGTGACTCAGGAAGAGATCAACTGTTTGGAGGAGATGGGGGAGGTGGTGTTACAGCAGAAGACTCCAATTAGAGTGCTCCATCGACGAGCCATGGCGATCAGAGAGAGAATGGTTTATTCCATGAGAGCTACACTGGTAGACGACCATCATTTCTTCCTTCATCTCACCACACAGGCTGGAACCTACGTGAAGGAGTTTGTTCATGGAGATTTGGGCCGGACTAGACCAAATCTGAGGATTATTCTGAAGCAAGATGTGGACATTATCTCACTAGATGTTCTGGAAGTACTGTTAGACTGGCCTCCCTCCCAATGACCATCAATATAGAGCCATAGACCATCAATAAAAACATTATTTTGTACATTATCTCATAAATTTCTTGTGCTATCTATATAAAAGGATCCCTTTTTTCTAATGCAGCTAAACTGCTACTCTACAGTCAATATTTCTGTTGGTTTAAATTTCACACAAGCTTGCAGGACAGTCTTAAAATGCGCTAAATTTTGAAATGTGCACCTATGTGTATTTTGACAGTACTCATTCGAAAATTTTCATTTTCAAATATGTGCTATGCAATAATTTGCACCACTTTAAAGAATTCCCTTGCTATGGCTTTGAAACAAACCTAATACTACAGGTTTCCAAACATGAGAGGTTCCTTTGTCAGTTGTGTCCTTAATAGAGAGGTTCTGTATACCATGGTTCTTCAGAACTTATAAAATTTTAGCAAACATTTTTAATTTAAGAGGTGTGTACATACATACAATACATACACTATAGTGGTAATAATTCTAATAGTTTGTGAGTTTACATCGTGGCTTTTACTCCAGCGGACACTCCGGATTTCACTGCTCCTCTCACCGCTTTGTTCTTGGCTGCTCCGGTCACCGCCTCCTCTGTGGCCCTGTTGAGACTCCCTCCTGACTGGCGATAGTACCTATGGACCTGTGGGGAGGAGGAGGAGGAGCATAAAATTCTGCCCTCTCTGGTGGGTGCGTGGCCATGAATGGCAGTATTGCTATGGCATAGATGAGTTATTATTGTACCAGTCACCTAACTAGCCAATTATCCAATTTGGTTACCAGTTATTTTGTATTTACTTTATGGTCCTAAAATTCTTGATAATTTGTAATTATAATAATCTCCTTTGTAAGGAAATCTTCACATCATCTATTAGGTTAGTAGGGTCTTGAATATACCACTATGATCATAGAAAAGCTACAGTGGAACCTTTGCATAAGACTACTGTCCTTTGTAGAGAGGTTGTTAGATCTAAAATAGCCCTAGATTAGAGGTTACACTGGAGTGACTAACGTACCAGTATAATGAGTAGAATGGCAAAAGGGATAGCCAGTAACCAGAGGACACCCATTATAATGAACATTGATCCTGCTGCCTTCTCATCCTCGTTCGACCCAAACAACTTGGCTCCGTTGAAAAATCCACTACAACAATTATAACACATGTACTAATTATGTTAGACCATTAAAATAATTGTATTTATACATAGCATACAAATGTACATACAACATGTATGATTATATGTTACAGTGGAGCTTCTAAGAGACAGGAATATTGTCCATAGAAACCTCTCTATAACAGACAGCTTGAAACCAAGAATATTGTCTGTTACACAGTGGAACCTCTTTATAATGGACAATCTAGAGCTAGGAATAATGTCTATTGAAACCTCTCTATAACAGACAGCTTGGAGTCAATATTGCCGAGTGTCCACTCTGGAGGGGTTACAATTGTATTTATTGGTAATAGGTTGGACAAAATGTGTTTTATATGGTGTGCATTAAATGGGGTTCTACAGCGTAACAGACAATATCTCTAACTTTGAGCTGTCTGTTATAGAGAGGCTCATTAACTCCAAGCTGTCTGTTGGAAAGAGGCTCCACTTAATAAAATCATGCCAATCACTATTTCCATGGCAAAGAATATAGCAATCTCACCAAGCCCCAAGGTTAGGGATTCCTATTCCATTGAGAACATAGCTCAGAACTTGAAACAACATTACAAAGAAGAACCACATGTACGCCAGAGAACTGTCCCTCCTACATCATAGGTCAGAGAGAGAAGAGAGAGAGAATGACAATATACCTATAGTTGATGATCCTCTAGCTCTGTTCAATGATTGGCCTCTATGAGGCATGTGACACCTATGTGGTAGTGCAGTCAATGTGTTCCTGCTATGGTCTTCCTCTGGGCTTCAGAAAACAGATGGGACCCTCCGTGAGTTGGGAATTAGACCAGAGAGAGATTGTGGGCCCAGCTAATCCACCTCTCTCAATCTCTTCATATAAAACAATCACTAGTACTAACCTATAGGCATGATAGACAGGTAGAAACCAGCAGAAGAGAGTGCCAGGAACAAAGAGAATGAGATAGAGGATGGACACGCCCATTGTTACCAGGTACTCATTCCTATCATTGTCATTGGCAACGGCAGCCCCCACGATTGCAATAAACACATTGAGAATCAACATCACCCAGGTAACTGCAACAGAACAGGAAGAGGGGAGAAGTTATACCTTACAAAATTTTGAAGACAGACTGTGCAACAATAGTTGAAGAGGTAGCCCCTGTCTTATTGTACATTAGCTAAGGGTGGAAAGCGTGTTCATTATAGAGAGGTTGTCTCAAAGGTTCCACTGTATTATTCCGTCCTTATCTCGGAGGTCAAATTGTACACGAGCCCATTAAAACGGATACAAACAGTCTCTTGAAGAGTAAAAATAATGGCTCTCTTATGCTATGTACAATACCTCTACTGTGCACACCTATAAAATGTATTATACCTGAGTGAGTAAGCAATGATTAGCATGTTCAGAATCATGTGATTAGTCATGTGATTAGCCATGTGATTAGTCAGGAGCTTGTTTTTTGGAACTACCACTATTGCATGTGACCATCTCACATGGTCATTCCTTGTAACCGAGAGATTTGTTTTCCATTTTTCAGTAGTTCCACTGTTGTTGTTTGTATGGTATGATTTAAAGACTTTTCTTTAGTTTTCTCTAATAGGCTAACTAAATTGTTGAAATGCTATTTTTACAGTGGATCCTGGCCCCTCCGAGATAGGGACAGTCTCTCTACAAGTGACACTAACACTGCCCCTTGCCCATAGATTTGTGTACTATTTGACCTCAGAGATAAGGACAAACCCTTTAAAAATGACACAGCGGTTGGTCCTAAAGTGCCCCTTGTTCAGAGGTTCCATATAGTATATATGGTTTATTTTTTGGATGGCTCACAGATCATGAGAGCCAGTAGAGACCACATCTTCCACCTCTCTGGAGGAGGTATTTCAACGTTAATGTTGACGTAGAAACAAGGTTTGAACGGTGATGGACAGAAGGAAGGAAACGGAGGGAAATTGTTGGGTCGATCGACTGGACCTAGTCTCTCCAGATTCTTCTCCCTTGCCTGTAAGTCTTTCTCCCTCTGTGCTATCTCCTGTTGAGAACAAGGAGGAGGAGGAGGAGGAGGAGGAGGAGGAGGAGGAGGAG
>JAODVQ020080669.1:0-17682 GCA_025400075.2 Phenganax stokvisi
AATCGCCCGAAAATCAAAATATCTACTTGGACTTTCTCTGCGTTCTCTGTTTTAGCCTTTGTTGCACGACTTACTTGCGCCTGCTTCTGTGCCCTCTGCGGTAAAAATAATGTGAAGCGATTGCCCTGGACAACAAGGCTTGCGGCTTGCCCCGCCAGGCGATCGAAAGGATAATGAATGACATAGGCGGGAATGAGGAATATCCTATGCGCCATCTGCATCGCGGGATTGGCAATGCTCTCAGGCTGGTGTTTTGCCTGTCGCTTATGTTGTTCCTGTCACCCTTGCAAGCGGCTGATAGCGAGCCGCCCGCGATTGGTACCGGCGAAGCCGAGAACCCGCTCGGCGATGCGCTTGTCACCGTGAATGGCGCGCCGGTCGAACGCGCTCGATTCGATGCGGCTTTCGCGCGTCTCGCCGCTTTCTCAACCGCCGCCGACCCCAAGGCCCTTGCCCTGGACGTATTGAACAATCTCATTGACAACGAGTTGATTCTGCAGTTCGCCATAGAGAATGACCTCGTTCCTGATGATGGGACGGCGCAAGACGAGATCGACAGACTGAAAGACAGCATGGGCGCGGACCGTTGGGACGAGTGGCTAAAGGAGAACCTTTACACCGCCGACGAATTCCGGGCTGAGGTGCGGCAGCACTATGTCGCGCTGGCCGCGCGCGAACATGTGACGGCGCATTTGCGGGAGGAGGTTTTGCATGCGCGCGCCCGTCATATATTGGTGGCGCAGGAAAGCGAAGCGCAGAGCATCATAGCGCGCTTGCGGGCCGGCGAAAGTTTCGCGGCTTTGGCGGCGGCGCTTTCCCTTGATGTCTCGACCCGCGAATATGGCGGCGATCTCGGCTGGTTTATCCGGGGCGAACTGCTGGACCGGCGTCTTGGCGAGGCCGCCTTTTCACAAAGCCTGGGAGAGATAGGCGGCCCGATCTCCACTCGCCTCGGCTATCACGTCCTGCAGGTTATCGGCCGGGCGGAGCGCGGCATTGAACCCGGCCGCCTCCCGCACCTCGTCGAGAACACTTTCAACTTGTGGCTGGAAGCGCAGTTGGAGGCGGCCAATATCCACTTCAATCTGGACGCCATTGAGCTGCTGCCGGGCGCTATGCCTTGACGATGGGCACAATATAGCCCTCATCAAGCCAAACTTTCAGCCGAACCGGATCCACGGCGTCGCGGCGGAAGCCCGTCGATGCTTCGCGGCTTGCCTGAACGAGTTCGTCATCGCTGACAAATGTACTGAGAAAGTCGTGATAAATACCCCGCTGCGGCGAAACATAACACCAGGGCGCAAGTCGATACCTCGTCTCGGCGCTAAGCTGCGGAACCCGATACGTTAACGGCGGCTTCTTGACCGCATTCAGGATCACATCGGCATAACTGTCGACCATGGCGTCATGCGAGAATTCCGCTCGCAGATAGCTTAGAGTCTCCGGAGAGGTTCGGCGGCCTTCGCTAAGAATGCTGTGCGTTATCGCCGCGGCCCTGTCGATCTCGCCGTAATCTATACTGTCGATATGCTCTTCAGGCAGAAGTTCGCGATAGGTCGCGACGCGGGATACGATCGCCGGTGTGCCGCAGCCCAATGATTCAAAGACCGCATTGCCGAAAGTTTCAATGATATTCCCGATGCACAGGCTTGCATCGCCCAGGCTGTAATACTGTGGAATCAAGGCTTCGCTGATCCATTCGTGAAATATAAATACTTCGCTAAGGCACATTTCTTTGATGCGGCGTCTCAGCTGGTTGTAATAATCGACATATCTCGGCTCTTTGGAGACGCCGGGCCAGAGCGGCGCCAGGACGCGCAGATCCTGCCAGCCATAGTCATGCACCAGCCGATGCGCCACCTGCAGCACATCGAAAATCCCCTTGTTGACATCAGGCCGATGCGGAAAGAGCAGGACCGGATGCCCGACAATGTCGGCCGGGATGAACTCAAATATCTCGTCCGGCTCCGTGAAACGGAAGAAATCCCAATCGAAGCCATTGTGGATAGTGTGCATGCGTCCGCTAACTTGCGGCGCGAATTGCCCAACGGCGGCTTCATAGGAAGCGCGGGTATGCTCCGATGGCAAAATCCATTCGTCGCCTTGAAACAGGAAGGCGGACAGGACCGGCTCCGGGTAGATAATGGTTCGCAGCGACGTCACCGTTGGAATGTCTTGATGGACGTAGGGAAATATCAAGCTGCCATCGTGACTGTAGTGCACATCGGCCTCGGCGAATGCGGAACCGATCTCGCGCATGGCGTTTGCAATGTGATAAAGCGGGGTGAGGTAAGGCTCCGGATAGGGTTGCTTGAAGCGAAGCACCGGCAAGACCTCTATGTTTTCATGCCACTTGAAGGGCGTCTTTGAACTTTCAGTGGGCGTGGTGTAGAGCGTCACCCGGTGCCCCTGCTCCCCCAGGCGCAGCGCGATCTTTTTCAATTGCATCTCGGCTCCGCCGGTAGAGATATCCGGGAACAGAGCTGTCATGGAAAATCCGACGATCTTTTTGCCCATAGTTTTCACTCAGCTGATATTCATGTCGCAATTACTGCTGCCTATTATCTCAGCCTATCACAAAGCAAAATCCGCGTAAAGCGGGCCGGCAGCGCGAGCCAAGCTGGCGGGTCAGGCCGCAATCAGCGTGCCGACGGCGGCATCGCCTCTTAGCGCCTTCACCAGGTCTTCCGGGTTCCAAAAGTCCAGCACGATGATGGGCATCGCGTTTTCCTGGCAGAGGGTAAAGGCAGTTGTGTCCATCACCCGCAGCTGTTGATTGAGCACCTGCTGATAATCCAGCTTGCTATAGCGGGTGGCGTCGCGGCGCTCCAGCGGGTCAGCCGAATAAACCCCGTCAACCTTGGTCGCTTTCACGATGACATCAGCATGAATTTCGCTGGCGCGCAAGGCGGCCGCGGAATCGGTCGTGAAATAGGGACTGCCAATACCGCCAGTGAGGATGACAATGCGGCCTTTTTCCATGTGGCGGATGGCGCGCAGCCGAATGTAGGGCTCGGCGATGGAATTCATCTCGACGGCGGTTTGAACTCGTGTCACGATGCCGAGCCGCTCAATGGCGTCCTGCAGCGCCAGGCCATTCATGACCGTGGCGATCATGCCCATGTGGTCGGCTGTGCTGCGGTCCATGCCCAACTTCGCCGCCGGCTCGCCCCGCCACAAGTTGCCGGCGCCGATTACGATCGCGACCTGTATGCCCAATTCATGAACTTCGCGCACGCGCTGCGCTATATAGGCGGCTTTTTCCGGATCAATGGCGACGCCGCTGGCGCCGGCCAGCGCCTCGCCGCTAAGCTTCAACAGGACACGGCTGTAAGGCAAGTCAGCATTCGCGCTCATTGTTTCTCCCTGCTCAGTTGTCTTCATCGTTACCCATCAAGCGCCGCGGCGCAATCACGCGGGCGGGGCCAGCCAGAACTCGCCGGTCAATCCCAAGGCGCGAAAGATCGATTGCGCTTCCGCGGCCGACTTGCCGCGGTAGGCGGACGACATCCGGTCATGATACCAGCGCTTCGCCAGCGCCCATACCAGCGACAAGCCCAGCGCCGCGCCTCGATTTCGACCGACATGCCGGCGCCATTTGTCAATCTCGTTTTCCGACCGGAAAAGCAGAATATTGGCTCAAGTATCTACAATATCGTCATACCATTGGCGAAAAGGATGGGCGAAATGCACAAGATGATTCTCACCGCCTTGCAGCTCCCCGTCCGCGATGCGGTAGCGCATGGCAGCCTCGCCCAGGGGATGCCGCGCCTCAATTTGCGCGTCGCAATCCAGCATCGCCGGGATGCCCAGGGAATCCCAGGCGCAGTTGGCGTATAGCGCCGCATCGCCGATAGTGACGCGGTAATCGGTCGGCCCTGCCGAAAGCGGATGCGCCATCAGGACTTCATCGCTTCCCGCCTTGAGCGCGAGCGAGCGGGCCTCCTGCAGCCGCTGCAGCGCCTGCCGGGCCTCGCTTAGGGAAATGGCAAAGCGCTCAGCGATCGCCGGGAATGATGGCGCCGCGCCGGTCGCGATGAGAGTTTCATACACGAAGAGACGAATCCGCCAATCGCTGTCTCGCGCAGTCACGGCATCCCCATACACAAAAAAGGAGCAGCCGATAACCAATCCTTCGATCGCCCAGTCTCGCCTTTGTCAGGCATATCAGGCGCTTGAATGCTTAGGCTCCGTCGCCGATGGCGAAGCGCTGAAAGCGGCCGATATTAATCGTCTCGCCCACTTCGGCCACTGTCTCCTGCAGGTACTGGGTAATGGTCTTGTCATCGTCCTTGATGAAAGCCTGCTCCATCAGAACGATCTCCTCGTACCACTTGTTCATGCGCCCGGTCACAATCTTTTCCGCGATGTGTTCCGGCTTGCCTTCGTCCAGGGCGCGCTGCATCTGCGCCTCAGTTTCCGAAGCGACCTGCGCCTCCGGCACATCCTCGCGCTTGACATATTGCGGATTCATATTGGCGATGTGCATGGCGATATCTTTGGCAAAGGCTTTGAATTGTTCAGTGGCGGCGACAAAGTCAGTCTCGCAATTGACCTCGACGATGACCGCCAGCCGCTGATCAAAATGGACATAATTGCCTATGACGCCCTCGTTGGCGCTGCGCCCTTTGCCTTGCAGCTTGATGCCGTCCTTCAGCGCCTTTTCGCGCAGGAACGCCGCGGCCGCGTCAATGTCGCCGTCGTGCCGCACAAGCGCATTTTTGCAGTCAAGCGGTCCGGCGCCTGTGATTTCTCGCAGCGCTTTCACCTCTTTTGCCGTTACTGCCATCTCTCTCCTCGCCTCCGTAAAGCTGAGCTGGAAGCAGCTCAACAGGTTATTCGTCTTTCCTGCCTTCGCCGCCGCCTTCAGCCTCGCCAGCCTTTTCGGCATCTTCATCGCCGAAGAGCTTGGAATCGCGCAGCTTCGCCAAAGTGGATTCGCCAAGCAAGTCTTCGTCAGCGAGTTCCTCGTCGTAGGCATCGGCGAGGAATTGTTCTTCCTCTTCTTCCGCGCCAGCGGATTGACGCAGGTTATGCCCTTCCAGCACCGCGTCGGCCAGCGCGCTGATCAGCAGGCGGATCGAGCGCATGGCGTCGTCATTGGCCGGCAGAATATGATCGACCAGATCGGGATTGGCATTGGTATCGACCAGCGCCAGCACCGGAATCTTCAAGATATTGGCTTCCCTGACTGCGGTATGCTCCCGTTCGGCATCCACCACAACCAGAAGATCAGGAATCCGCTTCATCTCGCGAATGCCCCCCAACCGCAATTGCAGCTTGGATATCTTGCGCTGGAGAACGAGCCCCTCTTTCTTGGTCAGGCGGTCGAACTCGCCGGCATCGCGCCGCTGCTCCAACTGTTTCAACGTGTCGATGCGGCTGCGGATCGTCTGCCAGTTGGTCAGCGTCCCGCCAAGCCAGCGATAATTCACATAAGCCATGCCGCAGCGTTCCGCCTCACGCTGGACTATCTCTTGCGCCTGGCGCTTCGTGCCGACAAAAAGCGCCGTCCCGCCCCCCGCGACCAGGTTGGCGATCATGTCATGAAACCGATTGAGATTCCTGAGCGTGATTTGCAGGTCAATAATGTGAATCCCGTTGCGCTGGGTGAAGATGAATTCATCCATCTTCGGATTCCACTTGTTGGTGCGATGCCCGAAATGCACACCGGTCTCGAGCAAAGTCCGCATTCTTACTGCTGAAGGCATTTGCATACTCCTTGCATTTTTGGTGTTTTACGCTCGCACATCGCTCAGCCTCCGGTGACAATCCGCCCTGGCGGACAACACCCACCGCGAGTCCCGATGTGTGGGATTAGGGCATAACGCCTCATAGACGAAATGCCGCGCGCGATTCTAGCATAGGCGGCGCTTGAGAACAACGACAGGTTTGGCTGGTAGTGTATCGAATTCGGTGGAAATTCAAATGAGCCAAATTCTACTTCACCGCCAAGGCGCAAAGAAAGTGGTGTATTTCGCACATAATTCTCGTTTTTCTCGGTGTACTCAATTTTACTCGGTGCACTCGGTGGCAAAGCTTTTTACGTTTCAACCGAAAAAGGATACACTACCGTTTGGCTCCCCGGCGCTTCAGCGAGATGCCCGACTCGTATTCAGAATGCCCTCGAGCGTCTTGACGAAGGCCCTATTCGCTTCTCGCGTTCCCAGGCTGAGGCGCATGGCATAAGGCAGGCCATTGCCCGCCTGGCCGCGCAGCAGGAAGCCGCGCTCCCGCAGCTCTTCTTGCAGCGCGTCGGCAGGAAGGCGCGTCTCGAAAAGGATGAAGTTCGCCGCCGGCTTCCAGTAGCGGATAGCAAGCCGGTCGAATTCGGCGCAGACCCAGCGCGCCTCGTCGCGGAGCGCCATGACAACGCGGCGCACATGCGCTTGATCGCGGCAGGCGGCGATACCGGCCGCCAATGACAGCTTGTTCTGATGAAAGCCGCGATGCAAGCCGGCGATCGCGTTCGCGATATCGGGCTTGGCGATGCCATAACCCAGCCGCATGCCAGCCAGCCCATAAGCCTTCGAGAAGCTGTGGACGATTACGATGTTGCGCTCGTCCAAAACATAGCCCAGAGAATCGGGGAAGCTGTCCTCTACAAAGTGGTGGTAAACCTCATCAGCCACGACCAGGACGCGATCCGGCAATCCGCGCATCAGCCGGTCAATCGCGTCCGCCGAGATCAAAGTGCCGGTCGGGTTGTTGGGATTGCAAATCATCACCAGCTTGGTCCGCTTGCTGATAGCGGCCAACACCGCCTCCGGCCGATAGCGGAAGGTCTCTGGCTCCAGCGGCGCGTCTATGATTTTGGCGCCAAGCGGCAAGGATACCTTTTTGTAGGCGCCGGCAAAGGTCGGCGAAGACAGGATGACTTCATCGCCCGGCCCCAGGACCGCGCGCATAATCAACTCCAGCGCCTCGAATCCGCTGCAGCCGGTGAAGATATGCTGCGGGCTCAGCCCCCGCCCCAGCGTTTCTACGATGGCGCGGCGCAACTCTATATCGGAGAAACTCGGATAACATGCCAAACTGGGCGCGACAGCATGGATGGCTTCGATGACTTGCGGCGACGGCCCCAACGGATTCTCGTTGTTCTGCAGTCGATGCGGCGGCGAGGCGGCCCCCGCCGCGGGCTTGTCATCGCCGGGGGCGCTTGCCTCGTCCCGCTTGAAAGGCGCGATGGTTGGGTTGAACTGGAATTCGCTCATTTGCCCGCCGCTTCCACTGGATGCGCTGGCAGCGATGATAGCGCAGTTCCTGCCAAGTGGTAAGCCGCCAGTGATCGAGCAAGCCGCGTTGCCGCTAGCGCGAGTTGCGCAAGAGCAGTGAGGCATTGCCCTTCGGCTCGAAGCCGAACTGGTCGTAGAAGCCGATCAGCTCTTCGTCGCAATCAAGCATGACAGCTTCAATGTGCTCGGTCCGCTTCAAGATCTTTTTCAGCATTTGCGAGGCGACGCCTTGATGACGATAGGCGCGGTCGACCACGACATCATCAATCACCGCGCGATAGAGATCATCGGTGATGACCCGGGCGAAGCCTATAAGATGGTCTTGGTCCCAGACGCCCAGGGTAATCTGACTGCGGTCCAGCATGAGCTGGATATCAAGCGGACTGCGGGCATCGGCCCAGTCGGTCTGCCGGAAAAGCAGATAGAGCTCTTCTGGATTGAGCGGCTCGCTGAAAGAGTAGATGTAACGTGTCGGCATCGTCTTCACCTGTGTCTCATGCGCAGTGTCATACTTCACGGAATCAACCCGCGCGCCAATACAGAATCATCATAGCGCAAAGCGCCGATTGCGGTTGCCAATTTGTATCCTTTGTCCAATCAAGGCGGGAGCAGGGCAACGAGAGAGAGCCCGGTTTCGCGATAATCTCGGGCAGTGCTAAAATGAAGTCGTCCGCCCGATTGCCTTGAGGATTTGCGATTTTGGCCAAATCGCGCTGGGATTCATTCATCCAGTTTCTCTGCGAGATCTATCAGACGCCGGCAAACGACCGCCAGCTTCTGGTGGATGAACTGCTCACAACGCATGACGAATGGCCCTGGGTCGAACGAGACAAAGCGACCTTCGTCTATGATTCCTGGACGGCGGAAAATGTCGCTTTGAATATTGACATCGTCAATCGCGACCCGCCCTTCGAGACCATGGCCCGGCTCGAAGACACCTCGCTCTGGTATTTCCAGCGCTACTTTGAACGAGACGCGCTCCTGGATTATATGTTCGCCGTCGATGACCCCGGCACGCCGCTGGCCCAAGAGATTGACTTGATGGATCGCGTCGGCCGATTCTGGCAGGCCGACCCCCTCAACGCCCTATCGATCCGCGCCAGCCAGGTGGACAGCTCCGTCTTGCAGATGCCCCGGGCCCGCCCATTTCCCAACTGGCAATCCATGGCCGCGGTGCCGCGAGGCCGTGTGTACCGCCATCGTTTTAGCTCGATCCAGCTCGGCTTCGAAAATCGCAGCCTCTGGGTCTATACGCCCCCGGGTTATGACGCCAACGACGGGGTGGCATATCGCCTGCTGATATTGATGGATGGCCAGTGGGCGATGAATATCCTGGAAGTGCCTTATATCGCCGATGCGCTCATCAAGCACGGGCGGATGCAGCCCGTCATTATTGCGATGCTCGCCAGCGCATCACAGTCGGAGCGCGTGGCCGAATATGTCGGCAATGACAAGCACTACGCCTTGATCGCGGCGGAGCTGCTGCCCTTCCTGCAAGCGGAGCACCGCATCGAACCGCTCGACCTTGGGCTGGGCGGCTTCGGGGAAGGCGCCATCGCCGCCGCCTACGCCGCGCTGAAGAACCCCGCCATTTTCGGGCATCTCATCATGATTTCGCCGCCATTGGGACGGGCGCCAGCAGTGCATCTCCTCAAGGATTTCGCGCAGCGCTTCCGCGACTTGCCCATCCTGCCCAATCACATCTTTCAGTCGGCCGGGCGCTATGAGCAGGACCTGCGCTTCTATCAACCGGCGCTGGCCCTGCGCGGCATTTTGGAACGGCGCATGTCCCACGACCCGGACTTGCGGTACCGTTTCGTGGAGTTGGGCAGCGGCCACAGCCTGGCCGCCTTCAAGAGCGTGCTGCCGGAAGCCCTGGCCCACGTCTTCCCGGCCTAAGCCCTGCTGCCCCGGCGCAACCTATGGGTACTCTCTACATCGTGCCAACGCCAATCGGCAACCTCGAAGACATCACCCTGCGCGCCCTGCGCATTTTGAAAGAAGTCGCGTTGATCGCCGCCGAGGATACCCGCGCCTCCCGCGTACTGACCAGGCATTTCGACATCAATACGCCGATGACCAGCTACCACGAGCACAACAAACTTTCCAAGCTGGATGCCATCTTCGCGGCTTTGGAAACGTCCGATGTCGCCCTGATCTCCGATGCGGGCACACCCGGCATCTCGGACCCCGGATACGAACTGATCGCGGCCGCCCTCGATCGCGGCCACGCTGTCGTGCCCCTGCCCGGCGCCTCTGCCCTCACGACGGCGCTGGTTGGATCTGGCTTGCCGACTGACCGCTTTCTTTATGTCGGCTTTCTGCCACGAAAAGCCGCCGCCTTGCGCGCGCAGTTGGTGGCGCTCAAAGATCGCTCCGAAACGATCATCGCTTACGAAAGTCCCTACCGACTAGCAGACACGCTTTCGCTCATCATCGAGGTCATGGGCGAGGGCAGGCGCGTCTGCGTCGCGCGCGAGCTGAGCAAGAAGTTCGAGCAGTTTTATCGCGGCAGCGCCGGCGAGCTGAACGCGCTGTTCCAAGCGGATAATCCCCGCGGCGAAGTTACATTGGTGATCGCCGGCGCCGATGCGGAAGCGGCCAAATGGAGCGAAGCGCAAGTCCGGGCGGCTCTGAAAAAGAGAATCGCCGCCGGCGACTCGCTTTCCCGGGCGGCGCGGACCGTGTCCCGGTCAGCCGGCTGGACCAAAAGCGCGGTTTATCAACTCGGCATCAAGAACAATTGAGGACCGCCGCTTACTCGCCAGCCGCTTCCAGGCGCGATACATCGACATCAATAGCGTGCTCGCCCAGTTTCGCCCGCAGCGCCTGCCATTGATCCTCCCGCACGACGCAAGCCATCGGCCCCAAGCGCGCGCCCAGAAACCGACGCAGCGCCGGAATGCCGAAGATCTTCTCGAGCGTCTCTTCTGATGTACTTCGCAGGACGATCAAGTTCTCGAATGTCACGGAAGTCCTGGCGCCATCCTGCCAATTGCGCAGGAGTTTGACGACAGGCAGCGGCAGTGGCCTGCCATCCAACTGCCGGCTGATGAAGCCGTGAATATGCTGCGCCGTGATTCCCTGGGCGGCCGCCCGCTGGATGCTGGCCGCATCGATCGTATAGACATAAGGGTCGCCAGCGGCTTTGCAGTGGGCGAAGCGCGCCAGTTGAAATCGCTCAAAGCGGTCTGCGCGCCTTGGCGCCAGCAGCGCGCCATCGTTCCGCGCTTCAATCCTCGTGGGCGGCTCCGCTTGCCGCGGCCATTCGCTAAGCTGCAGGAAGGCCCGCCCGTATGCCGTCAGGCGCATGACATCCTCGCCGACATCAACCAGACCCAGCCAATGCATCGGACCCACAATGTAAAACTCGATCAGCGAGCCTTCGACCGCATCCCAGCTTTCGAATCCGCTCAAGTAATCGCCCGCCTCATTGCGGATATACCAGCGGTCATAATCGCCGTCCAGCCGCTGGAAATCCGGCTCGAACTCTTTGATGATCTCGATCAGATCGTTGATGGAGACCCAGCCCTGCTCCGGCAGCAGATCGCCGAATAGCTCGATGACCGCTCCGCGCGCCGCCGCGGCGTCATACGCCCAGCCGGAATCTTCCGGGTATAAGCCCGGTATATGCCACATATCGCGGTAAATCTGGCTTTCCAGCCAGGCCGACGCCAGGCTTCGGATTTGTTCGGCGCGCGTCGCTTTCAGCCAATTTCGCGCCTCATCGCGCCGGGGCTGCGCTTTGCCATCCCGCACAGCGATAAGATCCGCGCTTGTGCCCAGCGCCAGCATAAAAGCCAGCCGCGCTTCCGCCGGCCGCAGCAGACAGGGCTTGATCCCGGCCGTCGCCCCCTCCGCGAAGCGCCCGCCTTCTACGCTGGCTTCGCCCGCCTGTAGCCAGGCAAGCAGTGTTGTCATGTCGTCGACAATGGATGTATCGGCCGGGTGGACATCGTCCACATCTTCAATCAGCCCGATGCGCGGCAATTCTTCTTCGGCCCGCTTGGGCGCGGCTTCCAGGTTGTCATAACTGGTCTTATGCAGCGGCAGCGCCTCAATGAGGTCGGCGGGAATATAGACGAAGCCCAGCAGGTTATCCCCGACTTTGTCATAGCCTTCGCCGATGAAGCCGCGATAATACAGCGTTTCCGCCAGGCTTTTCCCTTCTATATGCGGTTTGTCCCGCGTGATCTGCGCCCGACCCAGTTTGCGGATCTCGCCGTAAAAGCGCTCGAATTGCCCAACCTTCATGCGCTGCTGCCCGCTGCTGACCAGCAATTGCAATGCCGTCCGCGCCGGCTCGTCAAGCCTGTCCCATACCGCTTCCGCCTTTGCTGTATCCAGCATCGCCCGCTGCAAGCGCCGGATGAGATCATCATTGGACAGACTCTTGCTTTCGATGCCCCAGACCTCCGCCAAAGCCGGCAGCATGCCCGGGTCACAGTCGTGCAGGGTGGCCAGCAGATTCTTCATTTGTCCCGCTCCGCTTCACCGACCAAGGCGGCGTAAATATCGAAGTGGTAGGCGATCTTGGTATAATCCTGCGCGCTGAACACGATGCGAGTCGGCGCCGCGCAAGTGGGACAGTGAAAGTCCAGAAAGCCCTGCTCATCGGCAGGCAAGCCAGGCGTCAGATCATCGAATATGCGCCGCAGCTGTCGCTGAAAAATGGAGCGCCCATTGGCTCGGTAGAAGCTGCGCCAGCGAAACCGAATGCGATGATCGCAGCGCGGGCAGCGGTAGATGCAGCTCCCGGCCACGCGGTTGCGATACTCCGCGCCATCAAGCAAACCACGAAATACCGCCCGCGCGTCAAAATGGTCAATCGCTGCGCTTCGCAAAATGCCTTCCCGCCGTCTCCCGACAGTTTGATTTTAGCATAGCCGCTCGGCAGCGGCGATTGCGGCTGCCCTGCGACTGGCCCGACTTCGCTTGCCATAGAAAAATCTCTGTGCGCTCAGCAAGACAAAGTAAGTAATGCAACTCCTGAACCTAAGTCGATTGTTGGGGCGATTCTGTGAATCGCCCGCGATTTGGGTCTACCCCCGCGGTCCCCCCATTGCAATGGGGGGATGACTACTGCGTCGCCGCGCTTGGCGCTCGCTAGTTGTTCAATGCCACAATTCAGCGAAGCCTCGTAGGGGCGATTCTGTGAATCGCCCGAAAATTAAAATATCTACTTGAACTCTCTCTGCGTTCTCTGTTTTAGCTTTTGTTGCACGACTTACTTGCGCCTACTTCTGTGCCGGCGGGCTGTGTCGGCGGTCAGTGTCTACGCGACCTGCGCGCCCTCTGTGGTAAAAATTTGAAGCGATTGCCCCGAATATATCCTTGCAACTACTTCCGCGCCCTCGGCGATAAAGATACAATGCAGCGCCTTTACATCGCGCGAGCCCGGTGGACGAATGCAGCGCTTTGGTCTACACTCCTGGAACCTGTCAGAAGGAGGCGGCGGTGGCCATCGATTATTTGAAACGTCTTGACAAGCTGCTCGAAAACAGCGGGGCCGACCTGGTGGCTTTTGTACCCGGCGAAAACATGGTCTATTTCACCGGGCTGCATTTTCACTTGTCCGAACGGCCTGTGCTCGGCCTCTACAATGACCGCGGGCTGTCCTTCATCATCCCCGAATTGGAGGCGGCAAAGCTGGAAGCGCGCCCGGAATTGGAAGCGCGCCGCTTCCTCTGGTCCGACCAAAACGGCTACGACGGCGCCTTCAGCGAGGCCGTCTCGGCTCTGCTGCCCGGCAATAGCAGCTGCGCGCTCGATGGGCAGACGCTGCGCCTGTTTGAATGGCTGGCGCTGGAACGCGCCGGGCTGTCCGCTGCCAATGCGCTGGACACCGGCGATCTGTTTCTCCACCTGCGCGCCCGCAAGGCTCCGGAAGAAATCGCCAATATGCGGCGGGCGATTGATATCAGCGAGGCGGCTTTAGAAGCAACGATGGCTTGGGCCCGGCCCGGCATGACCGAACGACAAATCGCCGACCGCCTGGGCGCGGAAATGCTGGACCGCGGCGCCCAGGAACTGGCTTTTCTATTGGCGCTGACGGGCGAGAAATCCGGCTTGCCGCATGGCGCCACCGGCGACCGCGCCTGGGGCGAGAACGAGTTTCTTCTGATCGACTTCGGCGCCCGCTATCAGGATTATCCAGCCGATATCACGCGCACATTTTGCCAAGGCGAGCCAACCGCGCGGATGCGCGCGATGTATGAGGCGGTCTACCAGGCCAACAAAGCCGCCCGTGAATTCGCGAAACCCGGCGTAAGCTGCGAAGCGGTCGATCAAGTCGCGCGCGCTGTCATCGAAGAGGCCGGCCTGGGCGACTATTTCATTCACCGGCTGGGGCATGGCCTGGGCCTAAGCGTTCACGAGCTTCCCAATATCGTCGCAGGCAATTCACAGACGCTTGAGCCGGGCATGGTCTTCACGATTGAACCGGGCGTCTATCTGCCCGGACTCGGCGGCGTGCGGATTGAAGACAATGTGGCCGTCACCGAAGATGGCATTGATGTCCTCACGTCTTACCCGCGCGAGTTGTGATGAGCCCCCAGGCCCAGAGGCTTGCTTCATCAAGCGCGCATCACCCCGCAGACAGGCGCCGCCCAAGGCAGTTGCTCATGCCGCCTTAGAAGCGCCTTGAGTTGATCGTATGCGCCCGCGGGAAAAGCCGCGCCGCGCCGCGCCTTCATATCCACATTCATCATGACGATTTCGACGATGGCGGCGAGCTGCTCCCGCGATTCATTCACGAGAAAGCCCATGAAATATCCCCGCTTCGCGCTAAGCGCGATCAGCCTGATAAACACGCTCACCCGGTCTTCAACTAGCAACTCCGCGAAGTAACGGATATGCTGCTCCAAAGCGAAATTGCCAAATTGATCCGCCGCCGCGTACACCCCGCCAAGGCCGACATTCTCAAATACTCGCCCCAAGCCGCGCTCCACAATATGCAGATAGTATTGGACATTGACATGGTTGTTTTCATCGAGAAAGTCGGCCGGTATTCTCAGTTCATGCTGTCGCTCAAGCTGCCGAATCTCGCTCAGCGTCGTTTCGATTCTGCTCATAGCGCCTCTCCGGTCATGTGACCAGCCGCCATTATAATGCTTGAAGCTGCGCCGGCATACCGCGGCGTCGCTCCGCCAGAGGCCAATACCGACGCTGCAAAAGAGAGATGCTGAAACGATGAAACGCGAAGCGATTAACCGCGACAACTTTCCCCGTTTGCGCCGGCTGGCGGCGGCCCGCTTTGGCTGGATAGCGCAGGCGCGCTGGTCGCCTGCCGGAGATCTCCTGGCGATCGCCGGCGGCGATGGCATCGCGCTCTATCGGGGCAGTTTTGGCGGCTCCCCCGCCATTCGGCTGCCCGCGTCGGCCGCCCCAATCAAGGATATCGCCTTCAGCCCGGATGGCGGATGCCTGGCGGTTGGCAGCGCCGATACAACGGTCAAACTCTTGACGCTGCCTGATTTGAATGAGTCCGATGCCAAGACCTTCCAGGGACATGCCGGCTCGGTTCAAGCAGTCGCATTTTCGCCTGACGGACGCAGCCTGGCCAGCGGCGGCGCGGATGGCGTCATTCTTTTGTGGGATGTTGTCGCCGGCGCATCCTGGAGCCGCCTCGAGGGCCACAACGATGAATTGACGGCGCTGGCATTTGACCGCGCGGGCCAGCGCCTTTTCTCGGGCAGCCGCGACAAACGCATCCTTTGCTGGCATCCAGGCGCCGGCGCGAAACCGAGCCTGCTCGGCCAACACGATGACTGGGTGCGGGATATCGCCCGGCTGCCCCAGGCAAACACCCTGGCCTCAGCGAGCAAAGATATGACCATCCGCTTTTGGCAGGACAGCGGCAGCAAACCGTCCGTCATCCCCGCTCACGCCGGCGGGGTTGATGCGCTGGCCTTCTCGCCGGCTGGCACGGTGCTGGCCAGCGGCGGCCGCGACAATATGATTCGCATCTGGGACGCGGCATCCGGGCGGGAGCTGCGCCTGCTCGATGGGCATAGCCGTCCAGTACTGGCGCTGGATTTCAACCCGACGGGGTCAATGCTGGTCAGCGGCGGCGGCGATAACCGCGTCATACTCTGGGGACTGGTCTGAGCGAACTCCACTATAGGGCAATCGCCTCAAATTGAAATTGCGCTGACTATGCCAAGTATTGCTCAATTTGCGTAATTGCCCGCTACTGAAACAATATCGAAATAAACAAAGTAATCGAAAGTAAGTAATTGAAAACTTTGCCTTAACAAGCAAATCACCGAAATAATCCTATGTGTGTAGGGGCGACCCGGTGGGGCGCCCGCCATTGCCATAGAATATCTGTCATGTGTTGTATGACTTACTTGCGCTCACTAATATAAGAAGATTGATCGTTACGGACGTCAACAAATTAATACGAAATCCGCAAAACTTAGCTCCCCTTCCCTGATTTATCGGGGCAAGGGGCCGGGGGATGGGGTAGAAAAAGCGCATAGATTTTGCAGCGGCATTGCCCTCAATTTCGCTGCCCGGATATAGCGTCAACGAGCAAGACAAACTAGAATGGGACAAATGGGCAAGACCAGAAACAGAGGCATGCCATGACAGCTTTGAGGACGACCTGGACACAGGCGCGCGAACGCCAGCTAGCCATGATGCGCTTGACCTGCGACTCGCTCGGGCACATTCTCCACGGCGTCTCCGCTCAGGAAGCCCGCATCCTGCGCGATGGCGGCGATGGCTGGTCCATCATCGAGATCCTCTGCCACCTGCGCGACTTTGATGAGATCTTCTACAAGCGCGCCCTCATGATGCTGGAAATAGATCACCCGCAGCTGCCGGGCTACGATCACGAAGCGATGGCTGTCGAACGGGCTTACCAGCAGGACGACTTGCAAGAGGCCTATCATGCCTTGCGGACGTCGCGGCAGCGCTTCATCCAGTTTTTTGAAGCGCTCTCGCCGGAGCAATGGGAGCGCGGCGGCTTTCATCCGGAGCGCGACAGCTTCACGATGACCGATGCCGCGATGCAGGTTGGCCTGCACGACCTCGATCACCTCGAGCAGATTACGCGCGTACTGACGGCGCGCTAGCGCTCCAGCCGGCGCGGAAGTCAACAGCAGCGATGACGAGAGCAGAGCCAAACCGCATCATCGGTATGCTGCCGAGGACGTTTCTCGCGCCTTATCCAGCGCTCGCTCTTGTCGGCCAGGTCCGCTTCACGCTCTGGCCAGGTATTGCCGCCTCCCCTTGAAAGCCGCTTGACACAGGAGATAGCTGATGAAAGCTCTGATCGAACGCATTCGCGCGGAAGGCATCCACCTTGGCGATGGCATTCTCAAGGTGGATAGCATCATCAATCATCAGCTAGACCCCGCGCTGATGGCGGGGATGGGCGCCGCCTTTGCCGAGCGATTCGCCGATACCCCGGTCGATCGCATCCTGACAGCCGAAATTTCGGGCATTGCGCCCGCCCTGATGACCGCCATGGAGATGAAAGCCCCGGTGGTTTACGCCCGCAAGAAAAAACCCATTACCATGTCCGGCCCAGTCTTTTTGGAGACGGCCCCAAGCCATACCAAAGGCGGCGAGACCTTGCTCCTGGTCTCGGCGGAATTCCTGCATCCGAATGAGAATGTGTTGATTATCGACGACTTCCTGGCCACCGGCAAAACGCTGCTGGCTCTCGCGCGCATTGTCGCCAGCGCCGGCGCTAACCTGGTCGGCGTCGGCGTCATCGTGGAAAAGACCTTCGAAGGCGGGCGCGCCGCCATGCTGGCAAAGTACGATGTCCCCATTCACGCGCTCGCGACCATCACCAGCATGGAAGGCGATACGATCAGCATCCGCGAGTAATCACCCCGCGACAACGCGCAATGTTCCCATTAGCGTCTGCTCGCTGTTATTGACAAGGGGCGGACTAATACTTGCGCCGTCGCGTTTTGGTAAAGGTCGCTCTATGTTGTCACAACTCTCTTTATCATACGAGCCTCGCTCGGGGGACGCCGCCAAAGATGCGCGCTGTAGGGGCGACCCGGTGGGTCGCCCGCCTAAAACAGTTCAAGTCAGACATTGCTGCCCAGGGCAATCGCTTCAAATTAACCTTGCGCTGACTATGCCAAGCATTTCTCAATCTTCGGTATTTGTAGGGGCTTCCGCTACTGTAAAGCATACGCAGTATTAGTGGAAATAGCACCGAAACAATACAAAATTAAGGGGCTATCCTTGCCAAATTCAGCAATTTGCTACGAATCCACAAAACTTAGCTCCCCCTTCCCTGATTTATGGGATGCTCGCCATAGAGATGGCGAGGGGAGGCCGGGGGATGGGGTAAAATGCCATCGCCCCGATTTCCAAGACTACGGCGATACTGCCGCCACAGAATCAAAGCTGAAATCTCTGTGCCCTCAGTAATCGAAAGTAAGTAATGCAACTCCTGAAACTAAGTCGGTTGTAGGGG
>JAODVQ020080776.1:0-17671 GCA_025400075.2 Phenganax stokvisi
GTTCGAAATATTCCTTAGTTATTGAATATTACTGCCAAGATGAAAAAATGCGCAACCAAAGGGGATAACCCTTCAATTTGAAGATACTCGAAATGTCATCACAACTGTAGGGAGCCTCCTTAAACACTAATTAAGCCTATTAATTTACACTGGCAATTTTTGCTGCAATATTTCTCCTTTTGAAGGATATGATGGAGTGAACAACTGACAAACATACTTGACCAACAAACTTTTGTTATTATACTTCTCAGTTAAGCCGATGATCGGTGAGGCTCCTGCAAGTTTGTGTTTGATCACTGAAGACAACGACTGGAGTTAAACAAAAGATATTACACACCAGTTACCAATGATAATGAACATCGCTGATCATCAGCAACATGTGAGATACAGGCTTCACATATGCTAGGAGGAGAAACACAGCAGCAAATTTTGTAAGTGTAACGCCTTAAGTGTGGTTTCGAGAATGCTCACAAGCATGCTATGCCCACTATGTGGTTTCAAGAATGCTCACAAGCATGCCTCACTATCAAATTTAATACAGTAGATATTTATTCGGGCAGATAGGCACACCCGAGCCATTTCTATTCCATATAACACTTGTGACCTTTCTCTGACCCATACTAAATAAGTAAATTTACTTTTACTGCTACTGAGCTTGCATTTATTTTGTGTTCACCAAATGGACCAAAGCCTAAAAAAAATATAAACAAAGCGAAGCAGCTGCAGCATATGCTAACTTGATAAAAACTATTGCATGAATAATGTTTTATACCTGTGACTAACACTGATATTTTGTTTTCCATTGTTTGTACAGATTTTTTTTAGTCACCATCTAGGAACTCAAAATTAATGTTTCAATTTTCAAGTTTTTTGTCTATTTCGAACTCATGTAGTAGCAGCTGATTTATCACAGTATGGAAGATTTTTCCTTAACTCTAGGAATATTTATATAGTATATTAGGTACAACGAGGAATTTGTTGAAAAATAAGGAAATTCAGAGCTTGGTGTCACGCAGAATTCTGGTATTACCTTCAAGATGGCGGGTCGTGGAAGGGGTCGAGGAAAATTCACTTTTGATGTTGGTAAAATTGGGTTTCAAAAAGGCGAAGCACTTCCAGCATCTATCCAGCAACCACCTCCGTTATTTCCCGTTAGTATTACTGCTTCAAATGTTTAGCACTCTTTGTAGATTGCGCCGGATATTGGTATTTCTTTTTCCAATTGACCACAACTTAACCTGTGTTACGCTGCAGTGTCCTGCAAATATTAACCTTTGACACCTGTTACGGGGTGCATTCGCTCAAAATGCACTAGTTGCTTTTACTTTGTCTAATGCCAGATGAGTTTACCCGTTCTTACTCGAGACGATTTATATTTGACTTACGAAGTTGTTGTTTACGTTGTGCAATATTGTTTTTCAAGGCGATAAACAGCCTTTTTGGCATGTTCATGTTCTTGCCAACTTTCATCCTGGTAACTTCCTTTAAGCTATTGCTAAACAACGCATGTCAGACAAATCAAATCCAACTCAGATAAATTTAATTGCGATGTGACAATTTTGTCCAAAACATGATAGAAATCGTTGTCAAGGTATATATCAAGTCGCTTGGCAGAAAAGTGCTAACCTTGCTCTTTTTCGGCCTGAAAAATCCAGGAAAGTATTTTATTACATGGCAGACAAGTACCATTGTGTCATTTTTGCATTATAATCTGCCCCTGAAACTCTTATTTCCAGTGGATGATGGTCAATTCTATGGTCGCATTTGCCCTTTTGAGAGCATTCCAGGCACAACTGGGGTTTGCACCCACACTTGAATATTTCGTTTCTTTGCACTCAGCATCCCATTTACAAGTGCCCAACTCCCAGTCTGGTTGCACTCCAATATTTTATTCTCTCTGTGGCCAGACTATTTTACTCAGTCTTTTGCCAGAGATGTTCTTTTTCATTGAGAAACTCTTGCATCTAAACACCATTGAGTTAATTAATATTTTTTCAGCCCCTGGATTTCAAGCCACTTCCTCTTAATAACTCAGAAGCAGATGAGTATTTACTTGCGCTAAAACAAGAATTCCGTGGAATTATGCAAGAATCAGTATACTTTATTGAATCTAATGTGGTGAAGAAAGGTATACATAGTTGAACCTCTATCATTTAAGGAATCACCCTGTATTAAATGACTGCATATATCAAAGCACTTTACCAAAGCATTTGTAATACACAAGTTTATAATTATAACATATCTCTGAATCAGACCACCACTACATGCCATTAGTTTTCCAGGTCATAAGTTTCAAAATATTGTTAAAAATGCCCTGAAAGGTTTACTGGTATCAAACGTTTGTGATAAAGTACTATCAGCAACCACCAAGGTGATTCCCAAAAAAGCAATTCTTAAGACCATTCTCCACTATGGCCATTTTGCCTGCGTGGGCGGAGCATGCACTTTTCAACATGTTCTGTTGTTGACTGTCCACTCTTGATCTCCTGTACAGTGGTGAAAGTTGAACTACTTTTAACTTTCCTAGCATGTATATGAGATCAAGCACCAACCGACAATGACAGAGCACGTTCGAAACCATGGGCTCTACCCACGTTGGTGAAACAGCCATATGTAGAAGAAAATGGCCTTTATAGTCAAGTTTCAGAATTCTTCTCATTGCAATCATAGGTGTAGAGTATGGGGGGCTTTGGGGCTCAAGCCCCCCGAGAAATCCTGCAGAGGGGGCTTAGCCCCTGTAGAACTCTTATTGATATAGAGCTTGTTAGTCCTGACTGTCCAGTTACCATTGTAGCTAACCATATTGTCACTGGTTAATTCCAGGGACAATATGATTAGTTACATAAAACATACGCTTTTCACAACCACAGCATCAACATTCGACAAGCAAAACTAATTTATTTCCATGATTCCAATTGCGTCGTTATTGTTATATTCCGGCGATGTTGCTTTTCGGGCACGCTTAAACGAAGTGTAGCCAGTATAGTAATACACTGGTTTAATTAGTACAGAACACCATATAATTTTGACCAAATGGCAATACTACTTAACATCAATTCAATCTGGCAACTAAAACAAGTGACCACGTGTTTGAAGTTTCAGCCTCCCAAGACAAAACCAAAACTCTACGCCTATGATTGCAACTGTTATTGACAATATCGATAGTTGATATCCCATTATTCTCCATGTTACCCATCAAGAGGCAATACCCTCAATGGGGTCCAGTGGTAGAAACTAGGGGGAGCAAGGGGATGATTGCTGATTGCTCCCTTCCCCAATAATTTTAGCAGAAAATTTTATTTTGTAAAGTGGAAACACAAGATAAGAAAGCACAGTTTGTTGCAATATTGCAAAAGCAACAGCAACGAAATGGCAATGGGAACTGGGTTAGGGTGAAACGCGGATACGAACGGACAGACGGAGGAACTATTTTCTCACAAAACATGGTGTTTTAGTCCCATCTGCGTTCTACCCAAAAGGGTAAAACCGTGAATGTGACATAAAAATGTCCAATAGCTTTTTCACGACGAATGTTTGGATTTGAAGCTTTGCGCTAAAAACATTTGACCCAACTGAAAAAGATGACGGATGTACGTTTTACCATAATGCTATGCGGTTCGAAATCATTTAAGGAGGCGAATTGACGTCTTCTAAAAGTTAGACATTAGGCACGAGATTAATCTCTTCATTGTTTTGAAATTTCAGATCATTAGGTGCTTTCTTGACGTATCTTTTTAGCGATTTATGTTTCATGCACGCAATGCATTCTGATAAAATGTACATGCCGCCATCTTTTTCGTCATGGTCAATTGCAAAGCCACTGTCACCAATTTCTTCTTTATTAACAAAAAACTTGCATGAACATTGTGGCAGTCTATCCAAATCTGGTACATCGTCTTTGGACAAGAGTGTCTTGCTCAAACAGCCGAAAATTGACATTTACGCAGATCAGTAGGTTACCCCCCCCCCCCCCATATAGCACCCGAAGAGATACCGACAATGACGCCACAATAGAATAATATAAAGAAGCACGTGCACAACGTTCGGACACGCTACCGTTTGTAACGGATGACATAAACAAACACGTGCTATCCTTCGTAACGGATGCTAATGAGGTAAATATTCGATGCATATATATTACAAGTAGGCTCTTCAACGCAAAAGCAAACGTTCACCCATGCATATATTTAGCAGCAAGCTAGGTTATGATACGTAAACAGATTAGGGAAATATATTATAGACCTATCGGATCTCTGCTAGGAAAAAGAAATACTTATACCAGGACAGTAAATGTGTAATTTGGGTGATTTAATATCTATGGTTTGAAATGATTCAAGACTTCAGCAGAAAATTGTGGGGTTGAGAGCAGCTGCATGTGTGGCCCATTCTGGACCGTTTGACCTGTTTTTGGCCTTTTTAGCCTGCCTGTCGGTCTTTTTGGCCTGGTCTGCCTGGTTGGTCTCACTGATATAAGACAATAATTAACGAAAACAAATAATTTGCAATCTGTTCTTCGAACCGTAAACATGATGAAGCGAGTTTGTCGCGATTGTCCTGTGCCTACTTGTGGTGCAAAATACCTAATAAGACTGGCGAATCATCTCGCACATGTACATTTGCTCGATGATATTGATCACAGAAGGAAATACGTACAAGAAGCCAAACTGCAGCCAAAAGTAAATTGTGTTGTATACAAAACAACAACAGTTGAAGGCAACGACACTCTTCCAAAACAAGACAAAAATAAGTTTTTACCACAGCTAGACATGGTGTATGAATTGTCAAGGACAAATAGAAAGATAAGCAACGAAAAGAGTAAACCTATCGCCAAAACTGTAAATGGGAAAATCGAACACGGCGGACACGCAAAAGGCAAAGCGATGTCTCAGCGAACTGGTTCAATTTTTAGTACACTGCATATCGATAAACAGACGGGAGTAAATCTGAATGATTATCATGAACTGAAATGGGGACTATATTTCATTTTCACTGACATTAACATCACTATAGCTTTGAAAATCTAATGGATTATTCGACATGAGTTTGTAAATTAAAATACAGTCATTTTGTATATTACTATCTATATTTGATTCAAAAAGAGCTCTTCCCAAAAATTGCTGCTGTTTGAATTTTACAAATAAAATTACATAGCCTCACTCAATTGTCCAGTGTTGCATAATTATACAACCCTCATTTAAATACTTATACACAGGGTGTGGTCGATGACGTACGCGTTCATTATATGAACTCATCGCCTGTTCACAATCATTCAGTAATAGATATCCCACATTTCAGCAACATGATCTCAGAAAGCATAGTCGGAATCATCGATATATGGAGGGATCAGTAAAAAAGCTTTACTGCAAAGAACTAGGAATTTTAAAATGTGGAGATGCCCAGGCATCAATATGGTTTTTTGATATCAATTTGAAATGGATGGATTTGACGCCAAAAGACCGTCATGCAGTTTCATAGCTACATTAAACGTCTTATTCACAAGTTACGGTTTGGCATTCCTCCTACTTCGAAAGCTATATCTCTATCCAGTCTACAATAGATCATTAAGAACTTTTACGAAAAGAACAAAAATGATCAGTATTCATGTTTTGCGTATAAAGGAGGGCATATAGAAAGGACTTGCTGATAAAACTCATGATACAAATTATAAACTTGGAAGATCTTGGATGCCCTCAAGCAGATGAACTTTATTTATATGCTCGACTATATGCAGATAATCTAGATGGATTCCTTCACATCCCAAATTGTTGCAAATACTGCTGAATGTAGTCCTGCCTTTCTTCTGAAGATCAAAGGCAATTGCTAAAACAAGACACCTTTAAGCTCATGTGACTTTTTGTGTGTTTTAAAAATTGCGCCACCCGTGATTTTAGTCATAATCGTTTGACAGCAAGTATGTCTTGGAGAGATATTATACTGCAAGAAAATCTGACAATCTTTTATTTGTTGCATCATTTGATACAGGCGAATATAATACCGGAAACGCTTATTGATAACTCAACGCTGCACTCAATTCTGTTCACCCAAGTCATATTAGAAACATGAACGGGCATAACGGTACCGCCAGCTTCCCAGGGGAATAACTTCGTTTACCGTTTGAATGCAAGGGAGATGATGATGTGGGATCTTGACACAAGAAACGCAAAGCAGATCAAGCATTTGGAAGAGCAAGCTGGGATGAATCTGGATCATTACTATAAACTGAAGATCAAAAACACTTAACTGTATTTCAGACTATTTTCACATCATAAAACTATAAACTTCACTATACAGAAAACTAGACATTTAATGGGCATGGATGTCTTTCAAGTATCGTACAGTTATTTCCTCAGAGTCGTTTTCGTTCGTAAAGCTTATCATGAGCACAGCGTTCGCAACGTTTACCGAATGTCACGCTAATCTCTTAAACAGCACTTGTCTTAACAAACCTGAAACTCATTGGGAATAACTTATTTATGGGTGGTTAAACTGGTTATAAATTTGACAGTTTGAAGTGTCTCATTCATTGATTCGGTTTTGATTTTGCTGTTGGAAAGATCAAATAAGAATAATAAAAAATGGCTCATCTACTTAAAAAAATGTATGGTGAAGAAATCCACGCGAGTTGAAAAATCTTACTTAAACCGAGTTAATAGAGGAAATTGCAACTGATTTCATCCGTGAAAAAATAGACGAACTACCATACAATGCAGAAAGAAAAGATGTACACACGACAGAAAGAATTTCGGATCAGGGAGCAAAAGAAGAAAAGGGATGGATTCACTTTTCAAACACAGAAAAAGAACTTGTCGACAAAGCCGAACGCATGTGGGAAGGAATCCTCGAAGAGATGAAATTTCTCAATCACCCAAAGCCGACTCTTGAATCTTGAAGAATTTTCGAACACCTGTTTAGTTTATCTTACATAGGGCTATATAGAATTCATACTGACATCAAACGATATGCGAGTTTCAAAAATCTGATGGATTATACAGCACGTGTCTATGAACTGAAGCATAAACTGACCGTTTAACATATTTTACAAAAAAAATGTATCGATCACTCATTATCAGAGTAAATATTGTTTATCAAACTGATCTTGTTGCCTTTCTAATATTTTTTAAAAATCTCTTGTAATAAATCTTCTAGCCGTGCTATCTCCAGTTTTATTACGTAAACTTATTCCGTGCATGCCCGTTACGAACGCTGTGCACGTGCTTCTTTATATTATCTTATTGTGACGTCATTGTCGGCATCTCTTTGGGCGCTATATGGGGGGGGGTAACCTACTGAGAACTACATAGACATCCACGATTGGCCTAGCAAAAAATGATGCGCTCACGTCTTTGTTAAACTGCAAAATCCTTGAGGCCGGCAGTTCGAAGCACGTTTAGCCAGAACGGTGGATAAATCAGGATTCAAAAACACTGCCACACATCTTCCAAAATTCAAGCTATTTAAATGCACTTCGAACAACTGGCCGCTGAAAGGGTAATGCAGTGTTGAATCACACCTTGCTGGCTTGTTATTGGATTTATTACTTCTATTGCAATAATAGTGTGTGTGCTTTTTGACATTATTTTTTGCATTTTTTAAACTTTTTTTAACTTATTACTGTGTTAAGTAATTGGACAAAACCGCCTTTAAGTTAATAGCCTGTTTTAAAACCGAGGTTGCATGGGACTTGAAAAGGCGCGAGAATCGTTTTTTGAGCCAGAACTACGTTTCACCCAAGAAAGTGGAAAGCGGATGACACTTTAAAAAGCACGACAATCACTTTTTAGACCATATCCACCTTTTACCATGGATAAAACGCGGATGGGACTAAAAATTCGTGAAAAATCACTTTTTAGACTATATCTGCCTTCGGCTTCTAAAACCATGTTTTGTGAGAAAATATTTTATCCGTCCGGCGGGCCGGCCGGCCGGCATTTTCATCCGACCGTCGGTCCGTATCTGCGTTTTACCCTGACCCAATGGCGACCACATAATTGACATATAGAGTAACAGAACTGTTCAATAATCAACAATCAAACGGCGCATAGACTGTGCAAATTTTGATATTTATTTCAATAGAAATATGGGACCCAATTTAAAAAAACGCACCTTATCAAAAATGCGTTCAAATTACCAAATAAACGGCGTTCGAACGCTATGTAAACGCTGTTCGAACGTCGTTTGAAAACTGTTTGATTGGTGTTCGAACTCTCATGCTTTTATACTTAGCAAGTTGTCTATAACACAATGCACCATCAAAATGATGTTTTGAAAACCTGAAATCTCTTATAACATATGCTCTGAATGCTGCAAATGCCATTTCAGGAATTCGTATTTTAAAAATATTCTGAGCGGCGTGCCTCACTCATGGACACACCCCTAGAAAGCTCGTGCCTTCAGCGTTTCCCCCCTTCCCCCTCCAATATTTCCTAAAGTTTCCGCCACTGATGGGGCCCTACTACATTTTTCTCTTTATCGTTTTATGCTAGACAATTGGCGATTTTGCTTGTCAAGAAGAAACTCTTTCTAGTTAATTGGTTAACTAAAGTATCGTGCCATTTCGTTTTCTAACCGATTGACTGGCAGAGGTTTCCAATGCACCCAGCTTGCGTATTTCTTTGTTCTAAAGTCTTTAGCTTAAATTTGCTCTGGTGCACGAAACAAAGAGATACGCTACGGTACGCTACGATACCGTTGCAGTGGAAAACGGCCTATTGATCCAGATAAAATTTGTAGCAAAACATTTCCAAGTTCATAAACAAGCAGTTGAAATCTTTGCTTCAAAATTTATGTTAACCCAGGTTAAGCTAACCAACTCTCGAACATCATGGCCCAGGAGTGAGCTCTTGCTAGTTAATTGGTTAATTGGTTATTTTTCTAGATGTTGAAAGATATTCAGATAAATACAGAGAGCAGAAACCTGAAAATTTAACCAAATGGGAACCAGGTATAAAACTATCGATGAGATTCAAATCTGACTTTATTGCTAAAATGACATGAGATGAGCCCCAAGTGAAATACTGTCAAATAAAACAGGCTTAGGTCAGCATTTCTCAAAAGCTTTTATCTGTGCCAATTAGCTACCAGTCTATCCGTGAGGTGGTGAGATCCTTTGCGCATGCGGCATGCATATAAACCGAAAATACGGCATAGACTAGAAAATGGAGTACAAAACCGGTTTTAATTTGGCCTGATGAAAACAAGCGACTTAGCGTGACATGCACTAAAAGCCAGCTTCAATTTTTCATCTCTGGGCAAAATCCAAGCGGTCATTTCTTAATTTTAGTAAGTTTAGTTCTTTTACATGTTTCTGACGTGTTTATGTTATCTTTCAAAAAACTTTTTCTTTTAATGGAGATATATACCATCGTCCACAAAATATTTGAGGCAACCCCCTTATCCCCATTCACAATGTTGTGTGAGACAATAAAATTGTTAAATGGTGATGAAATTATATCTTCAAGTTTGTCCATACGTGTGGAAAGCTTTTAAGATTTCAATACTTGTTTCTCAGCTCAGGTTGACAGTCACAACATTGTGAATAGGGGAGGAGGGAAGATCTTTAAGAAAGTTTCAATATATTTTGCGGACGATTGTAGGCAACAGTTACGCAATTCAGCTCGTGCTGCCACGTAACTATGTGTAAACTCTCTATCTAACCTAAACATAGTATACTAATTTCAAACCAGCTTATTCATTAGATATAAAATGTAACGGTTTACAAACACTGAAGGTCAAATTTTTCCTAATTTTAAACGCCATCGTAAAATAAAAGTATACAGAGGGTTACAAAAACTTTAAAGGCCCCGACACAAGTGCGAGCGCATATCACATTACGCACGATTGCTGACATATATACGTCTGGACTGCTTGGATCGCTTCAAAATGCGTGGTCCAAGATGGCTGAAATCATGAGAGTGTTTGCTTATGAAGTCGGGTGCTGACCAGTATTGTTGATTTTATTTGAAGAGTCAGCGATGTCGCAATACTCTCGTATTTGTCAGCCTTCGTGACTTTCAATTGAACACGCAAGCCTCAAGTCAAAAAGCATAGAAGCAAGCTATCCAGATGTGTATATGTCAGTGCACACAATGTCTGCCATTGCTCTGGCTAGTCAGTTTCTTTTTCTAGCCAATAAACACGCAGAACCGCAGAGGCGGATACAAGGGGGGTGAATATTCACACCCCCCCTTTCCTGCCTCATCCAATGCAAGAAAAAAGCGCAATACGTCGGCTGTTTTATGTGCATGATTCAATAAGTGAAACGCCTTTAAATTATAGTGCATATCATTAGATCCATTTCTCCATGAATGCCTATCATGCAGGTCGTTGATATGACTTGTTTGGCTTTGCAGTAGCTTTTGATTCTCGAAGGGTGCAAAAATTGTAATGAAACAGTGCAGCTAACTTTATTGGTAAACTGGTGGGTTCGTTTGATATGTATCAAGAATTTCGACATTTAAATGGTTTAGAATTTTACCCCCCTTTTCGAAATGCTGTATCCGCCTCAGAACTGGCGGGTCTGCCATTGCTCTGGCGCATATTTTGCATAAAAAGTGCACACATTGCATGCTGAGTGGCCATTCTGTATACAACTTTATTCTCTGACGTCATCACTTCCAATCAAAACCAAACTTCTTAATACAATACCGCCAAATCCGTTGTAAAACAATTTTTTGACGTATTTGCGGTTTGTTTGCTCACGCACGAGTGTCACGATTGGACTGGTAAGTAGTTAGCATGGATTAGAGCTCTTGAAAAACTACTGACCTTAAGGCATTACACCGGTAAGGGCTGTATTGTCCTAACTTAATCATGCAACGCGATGCAGGCTTAAAGCTGGTTTTTGTAAGGACTATTGACACTGGTAATTTTTGCTGTGGTTTGTCTCCAGCTGAAAAATGGTATAGAGTGGATAACTGAGGACTAGACACGATCCAACACTTTTGCCAACGCACGTTCCGTCCACCTACTTAAGTCACATACGTTAAGGTGAGAAATTTGCAGCAAAAATTGCCCGGGCAAATAGTCCTATACTCAGGCAAGCTCAGTCTCAGGCATGTGATGAAAGACTCTGAAGACCCGCTTACACCAGCGACTTCAGCTGCGATTTTTCTCGTTTTGAACGATGTGGTAGAGTGAATAACTGGCATATACTCTTGATCCAACTATTTTGCCATTTCATTCGTCAGTCAACCGACGCAATCGCACATGCGAACAGTGGAAAAGTTGCAGCAAAATTCGCCGTGTTAACGGGCCTTTATGTTGGTAATTGTCGTGTGCGAAAAGTCACGATATCTCTCAAATACCAAAGTATTTTATCTTCATAGCAGCAGACCTCTTAGAAAGCATTAATTTTTTACTAATGTTAATTTGCTTTACTAATAATTAGTTAGAAACTTTAACACCTCACAGACTTAGAAGATCGTGACTCATCTTTACAACACTACGACAATATAAACACAAGCCCGTAGCTGAGGGGGGGCCTGGGGGGGGGCAATGCCCGCCCATCCCGAAATAAAATTGTAAATATGCCCCCCTCAAGTCTACATAATTTGTTCCTCCTGATTTCAACCATTTTTCACTAAAACTAGAATCGACCCAGGTTCACTTTAAAAGGCAACGATTATAACATGATTACTCTCAGTTCATATTTTTTGTGGCTTCCATGGTTACATATTCATGACAAACAGTTCGGAAATTTGCCCATGAATGAATGCGGTTACTCAAGCAAAAAGTCCTGAACTGTTGCAGACGTAACGGAATTTCACGGAATTTCACTGAATTCGTCATGGAGATAGTATTCGATATGAAATTTTTTGTTTTTCTTGGAAACACTGTATTAATATTTGCAGTTAAAATTATGAAAAAACGCTATTGGATTATTCTTTACGAAACGAAAGGAACTTATCCAACCGATCCAATATTTTTTTGTTTTGGAGGAACGTATTCTTATCAACAGTCCAATGCTGCGACAGAAAGTTAGCTCTAAAAGAGCCCCTCTGCTAAATTTTTTAGTAGTGCCCCCGTAGAAATTGAGGATCAGCTACGGGCTTGTACAAACACCAGCCATTAGCCACATGTTTAGCCTATCTGTAAGATTATTCTATACTTTGTGTCAAGACTGGAGTCGATTTCCAGACGAACTGAAAGAAAGGACAAAAAAATCTCGCGGAAATGCCAGTAAGTTATTTAATTACAAACACTGAAAGAGCAAGACAAATTTCACTTTTGTGTTATATTGCAACATAGCCAACTATTGATTGAGTATTGATTAGTGATTGTTGGAGTAATAGTGCAAAAGAAGTGCAGTTTCAGCATTCATACTTAATGGAGTGCGTGATATTTTTTGCAACTAACGCAAGCTGTATTTTAAGTCCCTCCATTATCTAGCGACTCTTTAAGCTATAGTGCAAATAATTTAAGGATACTGTTTAGAACCAACTGTGAAACGCTCAAAGATAGGAACTGGTTCAAGAAAAATGACTGACGTCACTAAACAGTTAGATGTAAGTAATAACGTTTTACTAGTTTTTGATTACTGTATCTTAATTTCTGTGAACGTTGCGTTACTACCTTAACCTTCTTTTGTAATCTGAATATCACTCAGAGAGAATTAAAAAACTTTCATTTACCTAAGTAAACTCCACAAGAACATGACGTTACATTACTACTTTGCTTGCCGTTGTGTGGCTATCACTTGGAGAGACACACTAAACACTCTTTTGCCGAAGTGCGTTTCCCAAGTTGTAACTGCATATAAAGCATTTCAATTAAAAAACTTCTGCATGCAGAGCAGGTCCATTGTCAGCGGCATTACCCCATAGAGTACGCAGGTACACGAATTATATGCGTCATAAATGCAGTTACTTAATTAGCGCACGTACAGAAAGCTCATTTGAAGACTTTGAAGCAAGCTGCGAACGAGAGAAGTACTGCCAGATGTTTGCTAAGTTTATCACGCCATGACATGGCACGTTTAAGACGGACATATGGTGTAAAATTCGGTGAAAAGTGAATTGAGTCTGTAAAGTGTTCACAAAATTAGATACTGCATGTAGAAAGCCGGCTTTACTTTGGTAAGGAGGAACTAACGATTTATAAGATCTTGCTTTTTGTACTGTATAGTGTGACTGTCACTCGAAAAACTTATTTCAGAGGATATCATTTGCGTTAGTATATTTTGCAACAACATGGCGTTTACATTGCTTCTTTGCTTGTCTTGGTGTGACTATCACTCGAAGAAAATTTTTGCAAAAACTTTCTTTGCCGAGCAACTATACGTTGCATGTCATGGTGCAGCTATCGTTCGGAAAGACGAACAAAATACTTGTTAATCCGCGTATATACCCCAAAAACATGACGCTACATTATACTTCTTTGCTTGTCATGTCTTAAATATCACTTGAAGAGAATTGCAGAAACTTTCATCTGCCTGATAACATGACCTTACAATACAAATTTGCTTGTCATGTTAATACTATCACTTTGAGAGTGGTGCAAACAAAGAAGTTTTATAAATATTTTCAGGAACTTGCAAAGAAATCTGGAGATGAGGAAGATGAAGAAGATGATGAACATAATGCCGATGAACGAGCGGAACAAGAATATGACGAAGAGGAACATGAAGAAGTAAGATAGTAATCTCTTCCGTGAAGTAACATCTAATGTCGATTTCTGAAGATTGGCTGTTTTTATACTAGACGAAGTTAGGCAAACTTTTTTACTTCGCGTAATCATAGTTTACGGCTTTAAAATCCATTTGCATTTGATTGTCAATTGACCATAACAAAAAAGATGGTGACATGTATATTTTACTAGAATGCATTGCAGGCTTAAAGTATAAATGAGTGACAAAAATGACAAGAAAAACAACCAATGTTATCAAATTTGAACACAACGAAAAATATAACGTCTTGTATGGTGCCTGCCTGTCAAAAGACGTCACTTCGCTTTTTTGAATGATTTCCGACCGCAATGCATACTGGTAAAGTGTACGTCCGCCATCTTTTTCGTTATGGTCTATTGCAATTTTAGCTAACGACAGCTTGAAGAAGCAAAGCATGGTGTCTCAGTTTAAACCAGAAATGTCAACAAACATAGGTGTAGCTGCTTTAAAAACTTGAAATTTAGAGAAAATGTGAGAAGATATTTTGAGAAATGCTAATCACTTCATATTTGGGTAATTTTGGGGGTAGGTGGAGGATTTCAAAGCGCCGTTGGCTTCACAAATACGGCCTGGAATGAAATATCTTCATTTTCACTTCCATTACAAAGCCAGAATTGAACTTTTTCTCACCGTTCTTAAGCATCTCTGGTCGACTTTAAAGAAATTTGATAAGCAGTACAAACTAAATACTTCTTCAGGATGTATGTCTCGAGACCATAATTTATTACAGTCCGTATTTGTGTTACTCACGAGGTATTGAATCATCCATCTTTTTCTAAAAACTGTCCAAATATGTATTGATTAACGTTTTTAGGACTACGTTCTTACATTCTCTCTCAGTTTCATGTTTTTAAAGCAATTACGTCTTTATTTGTTCGCGTAACAAGTTTAAACTAGGCCGCCATGTTTCCCGTTGGCAAGCGTCGTTAGCCTGCAAAATTGCAATAGGCCAATCAGATGTAAATAAGGCCGTATTCTGACGCGTACAAGACGCATTATTCTAGTCGAGCTCTGCTCACTTTTGCCTCGAATGCCACATAGTCATTGATATTTCGTCTGGAGTGGTCTAGACCTATGTTGTGTTTTGTGTCCGTTTTTATACATAACCAAAGTATATAAAAAAACCCAACTCAAATGTCAAGTTGGTTCAGACGCTTTATGTGTCTCTAGTATAAATTAGAAGGGCCCATAATCAGCTTATACCAGAGTTCAAACTCAACCAGCTATGTTTCGTTTCCGTATTTCGATTTTTATTTTTGTGTCAGAGATTTTGAAATTATTGAAGAAAAGTATTATGTCTTATTGACATACTTGAATTAGAATGTTTGGTTGAAAAAATAACCAACGCTTAAAGGGTTTGCCAGCTTTTGAACTGCCGACCCGAGTGGCGTAGGAGTATCAACGTTTCACGTAGATGCTGTGAGCATGCAATTTATAAAATGAAGAATTTGCACTATAAACTAAATATTGATTTAGGAAAATCCATCATCCCTGCCGAAAAGAGCGTCTTAAATTTAGTACAATTGTAAAGTTTGGTTGCAAAAATTGTAAAATTCAAAAATACAGCCGTGCGAAGTTTGTATATTTTTGCACTGCGTGCGGGAACTGTTACCGTTTTGGACCGAAAATCTAAAAATAGTAACAATTTTGGCACGTAAGAGAATATACGCAAACTTTGCAAACTTTACGGGCTATTTTTTTGCATTTTGCGATATATTGCACCCAAACTTTGCAATTTTAATAAATTGAAGAAACTCTGGCGATAAACATCTTTTTGTCTAGATCAAAATTTGGCCTACAATGCAATTGGTCCATTTATAATGAATTGTATAATTGGTTGTAATATTTATATGCAATCTGACTGTCATGAATTGATTCATGTCTGAATCAATTCATGACAAAGAAACAAATCAACGTTGTACTAAAACAGGTTGGCGGATGTATGCAATCTTTAAGTTTCTTTTACCGTTTTCCACAACATCTGGAACAAAGCTGTTTCTTCCTATTTCACTGTTGTTAAGCTGAGCATCGTTCTACTCTGTTTTGGGAACTCCGCCACCAGGAGTGCTGTTTTAGAGTTAGCGTATCATTCTCTTACCAATAACATGTGTTCCAATCCACCTTGAAATTGGCGAAAAGAGTGGACATTTTGAAAGTTTCAAAATATATTGCGAATATTGCGGGGGTTTTTTACTTAGCGATTCTTCAAGCATTTCTTTACTATAAGGAATCGAATCTGAACCTCTACGATGCCGGTACAAGAGACCAGAGGCCGGCTGTACAAAACCGTTTTTAAAGTTAACTATAGTTAGCTAAGTACGAATATCAACCAAACAGAATCGCCAATTCAAGATTTAACTACTTTTTAACTACAAAATCATGGTTAAAACGTAATTAAAAGCTTTATACAACCGGCCCCAGGGGCTGGTTGTACGAGGCCCGTTAAGCGTGAACAGTAGATAGGACAAAATTCAAAAACACTCCTACACAGCTTCTATATCTTTCAAATCAAATCATATGTAATATAACAAGGGATACATGCATAATTATTTTAGTCAAATAAAAACTTTCAATACCTTAATTCAAGGAATACATAAATATGACATCTAGTTTGAACTTATCTACCGTTTTTACGCTAAAGGCGTTTCGTACAACCGGCGCCGGCATCGCATGCAGTTTTTAACACTGCCCGAGAAGTTGCATTTTGCAACTGTTCCTTTACTGGTCTAAAACATTTTATATAATCTATTTGCTCTATAAAAGCCGTCACCGTTGCTTCAGTTTCATTCCTTTCGAGCTAAATGCCATAAAACCTTTATTACAAGCGCATGTGTTTATACTGTGTAAGCTTAGATGATTGTTTTCAGGACAATGATTATCTCGTGACTCATTATGATGACGGAGAGGAAGTTGGGTTCCAGGATGATGACGACATGGATGAGGGACCTATCTACTGATAAGAGTTATAGCACTAGTTGTGTGAACTATTCAGTGGAAGCTGGTCTCAATTGCCAGGCGAGAAATTCGAGGACAAAGTGCAGATACACTATGGTGGCCTCGTTGCATTAGGGAGTTTACGATCGACGACGCGGTGAACGCGACGACGCGATATCGATTTCAACCAAGTTTTTTCCTGCGAGACTGACTTTATCTGACTCCTCGAACGCCTTGACAAGGGTTCACGTTGCTCTGAAGCCGTGGAAAGGCTTTGTCTGGCGTCGCGTTGACGCTGTTGAGATTTTTACCTCTGGGACTCCAAATTTTTTATTTGTTCTGCATAGAAACTTTCTTTGTTTACCCAACGCGTCGTCGTGCTTGTCGCGTCGCAAATTGTAAACTCCCTAGTCATACGATGATGCAGGCTGTTTGCATCGTCGTATCCAGGTCTTCTATCATCTCTCCGGACTGACTGTCTATAGTGTAAACTAACTTTCCCACTTGTTCGACCCAAACTCATGTCACAGCATATTCCCCCGACAGATTCTATTTCTTGTTGAAATGCAGACGTGTAAACTAACACTGAAGCCCGTTTCCATTAGGCAGAATTTTCCGCGCGGAAATTTCTAATCTAGCTACACGATTGGTTCGCTTTGGACTTTTTCGCGTTGAAATGTATTGCTAGCCAATCAGTTCGGTAGATTTATTTTACGCTCGGAAATTTCCGCTTAGTAAAAAACAGGCTTGACTTTCGACGATTGCTAATGTACCAATCAAATTCAAGCCAGAGGTGTGGGGCGATGGGCTACAATAGGGAATTTGAATTTTTGTTCTATATTTCGTCAAATACCTTCTGTTGCAGAAATTGTTCCCCGTCAAAACGAATCAAAATGCTCATATTCTTACAGCACTTTTTGTTCTCATAATCGGGGAAAATATTGTGGTATAAATGACGAATTGATCGTATTTTCAAGAAAAATTCATAAATTAAACGAGACTTACCTGTAAGTTGAAGTGTTTGATTTGGATTCTGTGAGTTATTGGTTGGGAGCGAAGGAGTCATATGACATC
>JAODVQ020080875.1:0-17670 GCA_025400075.2 Phenganax stokvisi
CGCCTTCTGATCCGGCGATTCGGAGGCGGTCGTCGCCGTGGGTGGGGGCTGTTGTGGGGCGCAAATAATCGAGGTTGATCATTGCCGTGCCGCCATTGCTCAGGCGAAAGAGCATGCCGCCGTGGTCTTCGCAGCCGGGGTAGTCGGGATGGGCGAGGTTGCCGTGAAGGGCGGCGACTTGTGTGTATTCACGCCCGGTTGTCCAGCGCGTGTAATCGACGGCGTGGATTGCGACCCAGGGGATTGTGCCGCCGTAAGTTTCTCGCTTTTTGAAAAAGTCTGGGCGCGTGCCAAAGCGATAGGATTTTTGCGCGGTTGCCAGAATGGGTTCGCCGATGAGGCCGTCTTGAACTGCCTGGTGTGCTGCGCGGAATGCGGGGGATAGTCTCAGGCCAAACATGGCGGTGATGCGAATTCCGCTGTTTTTGACCGCTGTTTCAAGGGCGTCGAGGTCGTCTAAAGTGGTTGCAACGGGTTTTTCGCTGACGATGTCAATTCCCCGGTTTGCCGCGGCTATTGAGGCTTCGGCATTGAGGGAATACGGACGACAGATGCTGACGATATCGATTTTTTCGGTGTCGAGCATGTGGCGATAGTCGTCATACAGGCGGGTGTGTGCGGTGAATGCCGCGTGCGATTTGACTCTGGCGAGGGTATCGTCGGGATGCCCTTTGGCACAGGCGATGAGTTGTGCGTCGGGGATGTGCGCGATGCCGTCGAGTACCATGTTCTGATGTCCGTCGCTGCCGATTTGTGCAATTTTGAGTGGCATGGTGTTCTTGCTCCTGTTGTTGAGATTTAGGTTGATGACTTTAATTAACGGAGGAATAAATGCTTTCGCAAAAGTATTCGGAAGACGTGTTAAAAGATATTTTGATTTCGCGGGATGATTGGCGGCCTTTTCCCACGGGGTTGACGCGCGATGCCTGGGATGCATTGCCAGACGCGGTGCGGCAGGCGCAAATTGCGCGGGGGGAAGAACGCCTGAATTTTGACTGGCCGGGCGTGCCCGCGGTGCGGTTTTTGGATTATGCGCGCAATGGGAATCGCTCGCGGTATGAGAGTTTGAGTTTTGGCCGTCGCACGGCGCTGTCCGATCTGGTTCTGGCAGAGTGCGTGGAGGGCAAAGGCAGATTTTTGGATGATATTACCAATGGTATCTGGTGTATTTGCGAGGAGTCTTTTTGGGGCGTGCCCGCGCATATTGGCGTGCAAAAGGCGGGTAGTGGGCTGCCGGATACGGCTGAGCCGATTGTCGATTTGTTTGCCGCAGAGACGTCGGAATTGCTGGCGTGGACGGTGTATTTGCTGGGCGCGCAGCTCGATGCGGTTTCGCCTTTGATTGTGCCGCGCATTGCGCGTGAGATGCAGTATCGGATTTTGACGCCTTTGTTGGAGCGCGAAGATTTTGGCTGGATGGGATATTCGGGTGCGCGCGTGAACAATTGGAATCCGTGGATTGTGTCGAATTGGTTGACTTCTACTTTGTTGATGGAGACCGATGACGCACGGCGGGTTGCGTCGGTGTTTAAGGCGATGCAGACGGTGGATCATTTTATCGATCCGTATCCAAAGGATGGGGGGTGCGACGAGGGACCGGGCTATTGGGGGCGTGCAGGGGCATCGCTGTACGATTGTTTGGAGTGGCTTTACAGTGCAACGGGTGGGGCGATTGATGTGTACGATGAGCCGCTCGTTCAGAATATTGGCAAATTTATCTATCGGGTGCAGATTGCGGATCGATATTTTATCAATTTTGCCGATGCATCGCCTGTGGTGATGCCGGCTTTTGCGGTTGTCTATGGCTATGGCAAGCGCATAGGGGATGACGCGATGGTGGCTCTCGGCGCGTGGGCTGCAAAACAACAGGGGGCTGCCGAGAAAGGTATTTCGGAGTCTTTTGGGAGCATGGGGCGTGCGTTGCCCGCGCTGTTTTCGCTGAATGAGATTCTCGATGCAGATGCTGTGCCACCATTGCCGCGCGATGTGTTTTTGGATGAGATTGAGGTGTTTGTCGCACGCGATCAAGGGGGATCGACAGATGGCTTTTTTGTGGGGGCAAAGGGCGGGCACAATGCCGAGAGTCACAATCACAATGATATCGGGCATGTGGTGGTCTATTTGGACGGGAAGCCCGTGCTCGTGGATGCGGGGGTCGAGACTTATACGGCGAAGACGTTTAGCAGTACGCGGTATGATATTTGGACGATGCAATCCCAATATCACACGTTGCCGACGGTGAATGGACAGATGCAGATTCCCGGGCGGGTTTATTCGGAGGCTGGGATTGATTATCACTACGATATTGCGGCTCGGGATGTGTCATACACGGCGGGTGAAGCAGATGCGACGTTTGCACTGGATCTGGCGCAAGCCTATCCGCCAGAGGCTCAGATTGATTCGTGGAAGAGGACGGTTGTTTTGCATCGCGGCGAGGGTGTGACGATTGCAGACCGATATGCGTTAAAAGCCGTGACGGGCGATGTTGTGATGAATGTGTTGACGGCGTGTGGTGCTGAAGATCGCGGCGATGGGACAATTGCGTTGAAGGAGATTGAATTGGCGGATGGTCGCGTGTCGGGTGCGGCGCATTTGCACTACGATGCGGATGTGTTCGATGTGGCGATTGAGGATATTGCGATTGAAGATGCGCGATTGAAGACGGTTTGGGGCGATTTGTTGCAAAGAGTTACACTGACGGTTAAGAATCCCGAGCCGCAGGGCGGGTGGACGATTCGAGTGACGCGGTGAGGCGAATAGACGAATAGACGAATAGACAAATAGACGAATCAACGGAGCGGTGTACAATTGTGCCAGCAGTTCATCGACCTGTAGGAGAGGCATCCCTGCCTCGACTTTATAGCTTTACAATACATTTTCAGAAGTCAAAAAAGGAGCAAAGCCATGAGGGCTTGCTCCTTTTTTTGATTATTCGATTAAGGCTTCGGAGATGGCGTCGTGAAATTCGGGGCGGAGATGGGCAATTTGGTTGTTTTCGCGGGTGGGGTGTACGCGGTTGGTGAGGAGGATGACGCCGAGGTCCCGTATGGGGTCTCCCCATACGGATGTGCCGGTGAATCCGAGGATGCCGAAAGCTTGTTCGCTAAAGTAGCGGCCGCTCGAACTTGCACCGGGTGAGACGGTGTCCCAGCCGAGTGCCCAGGTGCTGTTGGGCGCGATATTGGCGCGTGTGGTGAATTGTGGAATGCTCCGTTTGGGAAAGATGCCTGTGCCGAGCCATGCGAGCAGGCATTTCGACAGGTCAGATGCTGTGGAAAACAGGCCAGCGTGGGAGGCGATACCACCCATTGCAGCGGTGTTTTCATCGTGGACTTCACCGTGTACGAGGTGGTCGCGCAAGTCGGAGCCGTCTTCCGTGGGCGCAATGCGGTGTTTGAGGTGGGGCGGTGGACAGTACAATGTGTCGTTCATTTTGAGCGGTTCGAATATGTGCTGTTTGACGAGGTGATCCAGACGCTGGCCGCCGATGGTTTCGAGGATTTTGCCCAGGGTGAGAAAGCCGAGGTCGCTGTACACGGTGTCTGTGCCGGGTTCATAAATTAAGGGGTGTTGGCAGGCTGCGTTGAACATGGCATCGCGGATGTCAATATCGCGCGTTGTGGGTTGGTTTTCGTACAGGTGAACGTGTGCGGGCAGGCCGCTGCAATGGGCGAGCAGATGCCGGACTGTGACGCGGTTTTTGTTTTTTCCGGTGAATGAGGGGATATAAAATTGCACGGGTGCGTCGAGGTTGAGGCGGTCTTTATCGACAAATAACATGCAGAGTGTTGTGGTGGCGATGACTTTGGTGACGGAGGCGAGGTCGTAGATGGTATTGATTTGTACGGGTGTGGCGTTGGGTTGATACGTGTGGTGGCCCACAGCCCAGCAGGTGACGATGCCCGCACGGCGCAGGACGAGACCGACAGCACCGGGGGTGGTGCGGGTATGCACATGGTGTTGTAAGACTTGTCTGGCGCGGTCGAGTTTTTGCGAATTAAAACCGAGTTGTTCGGGTGTCATTTGTGTCTCCCAATTTCCATTCTCTTGCACGTAGCATTTCTGTGTCCTATATTGGTGAAAGTACAGGAAAAAAACAAAGGAAATTTGACAGGGAAAGGTCGTTTTATGAGATATCGACATATCTTTGGAATAGGTGCGTTTATTGCTCTGTTTTTTGCGATGTGTATGCCCGCTGAGGGACAGGTGGAGGCAGAACGGCTCGAGAGTATTGCGCGACATGTGGCGCGGGCGGTTTTGGCAGAGGGGGATTCTCTGACGGCAGAGCAGGTTGCCTGGGTCGAGCGCATGACCGCGCAATTGGCGGAGGATGTGGTGTTTCTCGACGAACAAAAACAGCGGTTGGAAGAGGTGCGTAGGGAAAGAGATGCGTCGATTCGGAATATCGCGAGTCAGATTGCCAAAGGGATCGGTGTTCTGATTGTGCTGCTAATTTTGTGGGCGGTTTTTCGTACCTTTAGAAGGGGGTTGCGTGCCGAGTCGGGAGGTGATCCTCTGGGGGTGTTGATTGCGATGCGCACAGAAGCGCGGGCGCAGAAACTCGGCGAGGCGCTTGTTGAAGAAAATTTGGCGACGGGGGGAACTGTTGCGCCGAGTATCCGTTCAATCTATCGCAGGGAGGATGGGGTGCGAGAAGTTGCGGAGGCGATGGTTTTTTTGAAGACGACGCGTGCACATCTCAGCGATTTGATGGACCGCGCAGAGGAGTTGGGCGGGGGCAAGACGCCAGAACTCGTTGTGATACGTGAGGTGTGAAAGCATGTTGAAAATCTGGATCGTTATTCTGTTTGGGTTTTGTTTTGTTACGTCCTCAGGGGCTGAGGAAGAGGATGCTTCGCGTATTGCGCGGGAGATGATTCGCTCGCTGTATGGTTCTGAGCGCGTGAAGCCGTTGCCGCCTGTGGCGAATGCTCAGGTGCGCGTTATTGCGAGAAGGTTGGCTGCGGAATCAGACGGGCGTTTTCAGCATGCGTTTTTTCAGGCGGAGGATCGCGAGCAGGGCGCGTTTTTTAGCGGGCTGATGAAGCACGTTGTGATCGGGGTGATGATTGGTCTGGTGTTTTTTGTGGTGCATACGGTTGTGCGAAAACTCGATGCGGCGCGGCGTCTGGGGAAAACGGATCTCGATATCGCAGTTCAAGGTGGGGTGAGAACTGCGCCTTGTATTCTGGCTCTTCCCATGCCATCTGAGGCGGAGGCAAGTCGCATTGGGCACGCGCTTGTTGCCGAGCGGTTGGCTGCGCGAGTGGATGTTTTTTCGCAGTATTTTTTGTCACCGGATCGGGATGAAGGTACTGTGCTTTTGGTGATGACTGTAAAAGGTCGTTTGAGATCGCTGAAAAAACGGTTGGGGAATTTGTCTATCTCATTTTCCGTGTCGCACGGTCACAGGTCCTATTTGACGTGGATTGCCGATGCGGCTGATGGGAGAGGATGAGGATGTCTGCTGCGATGTTTTCCCAGGGAGGGCAGGAGGTGAATATGTCATACCGTATCTCTCTTCTCGTATTGCTGACGCTGTTTGCGTGTAGCAAGAAGTCGCCCAAAGACGCACCGCTATCCTATCCTTTGGAGACGGCGCGTATGGTGAGCCATGTGAGCGGCGGTGTGCTCGCATCGACTGATCCGATTCGCGTGCGGTTTGTGTCGCCTGTTATTGGTGAAAGTCAGGTTGGGCAGGTGCTGCGAATGCGCGTGTTTCGGTTTGTCCCATCTATTGACGGTTTGGCGACATGGGAAAATGTGCGTACGCTTGTTTTCAAGCCAAATGCACCGTTGGTGTTGCGTACGGCCTATAGTGGTGAACTCAGCATGGTCGATTTGTTTCCCCAGCACAAAGATCTGAAGCCGCTCGTCATCCAGTTTGAGGTCGCGGGCCGAGAACTCGTCGCACTCGAGGCAGATTTTGAGTTGCCCGATGCGAATGATCCGCAGCGTCTCGTTTTTAGTGGTCAGATTAGCTTTAACGAACGCGCGGATTCTTCGGCTGTAAGCGATGCGGTGGCGTTGCGTTTGGGAGATCAGCAGCTTGCACTCTATTGGCGCGTGTTATCGAATGGCAAGACGCACGATTTTACAAGTGCCGAGATCAGGCGCACAAAAGAGCCTCAGGAACTCGCGATGCATATTGACCGAGCGGACCTGGATCTCTCGCAAGACTACGACAATACATGGTCTCTGCCCCCTTTGTCAGCACTTTCCGTTGTCGAGATTGAAAAACACGCGGATCGGGACCGCCCGAGCGTAAGCATCGTTTTTTCAGATGATCTCGATTTTGGTCAGGATATTGCGGGGTTGATCACTGCCGACCCACCGCAACAGGTTCAGCTCAACGCGATTGGCAAAACAGTGAGTGTTGTGGGCGATTTTCAGCACGGACAGCGTTATGCGTTGACCGTACATCCGGGGGTTCGCAGCCGCTGGGGTATTGCGCTGGCGCAACCTTATACAGAGACGGTGGTTTTTGACGATATCAAACCCCGCATGCGTTTTGCGCGTGACGGGGTATTTTTACCCACTTCTGGCAATCGAAAAATCCGGTTTCAGACAGTCAATGTGTCGCGCGTTCACCTCAAAATAGACAAGGTTTTTGAATCGAATCTGGGGCAGTTCTTGCAGGATCAAAGAGTGGATGGCGCGCGCGGCCGTACGCGAGGCGCTTATATGCGTCGCGTGGGCGTGACGGTGGCAGATACAACACTGGATATCGGCAGGGAAAAAAATGTGTGGTTGCAGCACGAACTCGATCTGGATGATCTGATTTCCAAAGACGAGAAGGGGCTTTATCTGATCGGTATCACTTTTGGGGCAGAGGATATGCTCTATGGAGACCCTGTGGAAGCGGCAGAGGCGCGTCAACAACGCAGGCGATACCGCGGAACTGAGTATTTTAACAATCCCTATTCGCGGGGTTATGTCTATCAGCACGGGCGCATCTATAAACCCGTGGTGGTCAGCGATATCGGTCTTACGCATCAAAAGACACACGATCGGCATCTCGTTTATGCCACGCATTTGGAAGACGCGCGCCCATTGTCCGGTGTTACCGTAACCCTGCGCACATATCAAAATCAGATTGTGGAACAGAAAGTTACAGATCGGAACGGTTTGGCGGATTTTAGCGCCGTGAAATCGGATGTTTTTTATATCGAAGCCGAGAAAGACGGGCAGCGCAGTTTTATCAAACCAGGGGATATGGCGTGGAATCTATCGACTTTTGATACGGGAGGACGAGACCCCGCACCCGATGGCATTCGGGCGTTTTTTTTCACGGAGCGTGGGGTTTATCGACCTGGCGATGATATTCATTTGTCGGCGATTGTGCGCAACCACAACCACACGTTTCCCGATGGGCATCCGGTCTCGCTCGCGTTTTACAATCCCTTGGGACAGCGCGTGCTCACGCAGACCAATCGCGAGGGAAAAGATGGATTTTATACTTTTAATTTATCGACTTCGGCTGACGCGCCAACGGGTAACTGGCGCGCTGAAATTGATGTGGGTAGCCGCAAGTTCAATCACAGAGTCAAGGTCGAAACCATTGCACCTTTTCGCCTCAAGGTCTTTCTCGATCCACAACTTGCAGAGCGGGATCGCGTGTTGAAAGCCGATCTGAGGAGTGCGTATTTATTTGGCAATCCAGCGGCGGGATTAAAAGCCAATGTCGATGTTACGCTGCACAGTTCTCCGCCTGTATTTCCCAGGTATGAGGGTTTTTCATTTGTCAATCAGGCGGTTCAATTCAAGCCGATTACTACCAATATTTTTCAGGGTGCTCTGGATGAGGAGGGCAAGGCCGCTATGTCGTGGGCACTTCCTTCTTTGAACGAAGCGCCTTCGCGCCTGTCTGCGGTATTGCGCGCCCGCGTACTCGAAAAAGGCGGGCGACCCAATAGCACAGCGCGCATGGTACACATCGATCCGTTTGAGGTTTATGTGGGGTTGCGAAAGCCAGATATGGATTACGGTTTTACGCGCACCAATGCCTCTCTTGAAGTGCCCGTTGTTGCGGTGACACCCGATGGGGAGACAGCGTCTGGACGCACGTTGATATATCGCGTTTTTCACAATGAGAATTACTGGTGGTGGGAATACGATTCGAGAGATCAGTTTCGCCTGCGTTTTAAGCGGGATTTTAGTACGAAGAAGATTTTCGAAACATCGATTATTTCTCGTGATCGCCCGGTGCCGGTTGCGTTTACGCCCGAGGAAAAAGGAGAGTATTTAATTGAGGTGGCGGATGCGGATGGGCATAAGGCGTCGCTTTTTATTCGCGCGTATCCCTGGGGCAGTTTGCCCGCGAGTGGGCGAGATGCTGGCGCACTGGTGCTCAAGACAGACCGGGAAAATTACGCGCCGGGTGAAAAAGCTGTGGTGTCTTTTCCCGTGCCCGATACGTCATCTGTGCTGGTGACGGTGTCGCGCGGTGGAAATGTGGTGCATTCGCAGTGGCATACGCCGAGCACGAGGAATACTGCACAAGTTGAGATTCCCATTACAGCAGATATGGCGCCGAATGCGTATGTGACGATATCTGTTATTCAGCCGCATAGACAGACGGTCAATGATCGCCCGTTGCGGATGTATGGGGTTGTGCCTTTGCGCGTGGTTGATCCAGATACGCGACTCGATCTCACGCTGACTGCGCCCGATGAACTCAAACCCGAGGATTCTTTTGAGGTTGTCGTGCAAACGGGTGATAGAAAACCCGCGCAGTTGACGCTGTCTGTTGTGGATGAGGGTTTGCTGGATATCACGCAGTTTTCCACGCCCGATCCCTGGCGCGCGTTTTTTGGCAAGTTGCGTTTGGGGCTGCATATCTCCGATCTGTTTGGGCAGGTTATAGGTGTCAATATCGGCGATGTGTTTAAGACCTTTGCGATAGGCGGCGATGCCGCTCTGGCCGCTTATCGGCGCGACAGGCTCCCCGAGGAGCAGAAACAGCGTTTTGAGTCCGTATCGCTTTTCGAAGGTCCGGTTGCAACCGACGATCAGGGGCGTGCTGTGGTTTCTTTTACCATGCCCAATTACGTTGGTTCGGTGCGCATCATGGCTGTGGCTGCGCGGGGCAATGCTTATGGCAGTGCGGAAAAAACGGTGCCCGTGAAAACGGATTTGATGGTTTTGCCTACTTTGCCGCGCGTGTTGCGACCCGGTGACCGCATTGCTGTGCCAGCTACTGTATTTGCTATGGGAGATAGTTTGGGGCCTGTTGAGGTGGCGATCAGTACAGAGGGCTTGCTCAATGTCGAGGGGCAGGCGCGAGATACTATTGCGTTTCGAGAAGCGGGTGAAGAAGATGTGCTATTTATGTGTGTGGTGCCCAATGCAATTGGCGATGCGCGCGTTGCGATTACTGCGACTGCGGGTGATGTGATTGCCACGGATATGACGGATCTAACTATTTCACCATCGTCGCCCCGCGTCAGTGCCGATGAGACGCGGGAGATACGGCCGGGACAAGCGGTTGTACTTCCCGTTCCAGATCGGGGCATTCCCGGTTCAAATCGCGCGCGTCTTACTCTGCACACGCGTCCAAATATGAAGCCTGGCAACCGCCTGTTGTGGCTGGTGCGATATCCCTATGGTTGTGTGGAGCAGGTGGTGTCGGCGGCATTTCCGCAGTTGTATCTCAAGGATATTCTCATTGTATCGGATAAATCGAATGAGATTGCGCGGGAGATGGACGAGCACATCAATGCTGCGATTCGGCGGTTGCGCCGATTCCAACTGCCGTCGGGTGCGCTCAGCTATTGGCCTGGGCGGTCTAAGCCCTCGATATGGGGCACGCTGTATGCCGGTCATTTTTTGATTGAGGCCAATGCCCTCGGTTATTATGTGCCGGACGATTTGTTTGAAAGCTGGGTGCAATACGAGCAGTCTCGCGCTTTGACCACGCGCGATGATCTCATGATCCGAACCTATCGCGCCTACTTGCTCGCGCTGGCTAATCAGCCCGCGCTGGGGGCGATGAATTTACTGAAGGAAAGCAGTTTGCGGGATATGACGGATGTGGAGAAATGGCTGCTGGCATCGGCATACCACCGCGCGGGTGGTTCTGCGATAGCCAGTGAGATTCTCAAGGATGCGGGTGCGCTTGCAAATCAGGGCAAGAGGTGGGAACATACCTTTGGGTCTGCGCTGAGAGATCGCGCGATGATCTTATCGGCAATGATCGATTTTCAACGCTGGGGAGACGCCGATCCTCTGGCAGATGAAATTGCGCTGGCACTATCATCGGACAGGTGGTATTCGACACAGACGAGCGGTTTCGCGCTGCTGGCACTGGGCAAGCATATCCGGGCGACCGAGGGGGATCAATCGGTGCGTTTGGCGGGTTCGGTGACATTGCCCGGTGGAGAGGTCGTGCCGTTTGATTCGGGTTCGCGGTTTTACAATGTCGATATCGAATCTGGATTTGGACAATCTGTTCGTGTCCAGCTCAATCCCGAGAGTACGGTGACGCGGGCGTTTGCGACACTCGCGTGGTCGGGTGTTCCGCTCGTGGCCGATGCGGTGGCCGATTCTCGCAGTTTGCAACTCGACGTGCGCTGGCGCGATGATGATGGTTTTTCAGTACATCCCGATACGCTCAAACAGGGGGCGACTTTCTGGGGACATTTCCGCGTGAGAAATACATCTGCTGCACATATCCGCGAGATAGCATTGACTCAGTTGTTGCCTTCGGGTTGGGAAATTGAAAATACGCGCTTGTCGGGCGCGCCCATGCCGAGGTGGACGTCTAATTTGGGTTTGGACAGTGAGGCATATTTCGATATGCGCGATGATCGCGTGACATATTTTTTTGACATCGCACCTGAGAGTAAAACGCAGAATTTTGTCGTGAAGCTCAATGCTGTTACCGCAGGTACCTTTACCCTGCCGCCCGCACTTGTCGAGGCGATGTACAATAATGCAATTAAGGCGGTTGTGCCGGGTAGGACAGTGGTGGTGAGGTGATCCGCAGATGTACGCAGATAAGCGCAGATGAAAAGAGGGGCTGGGGGTATCCTGTTCATCCTTATATCCTGAAAATCCTGATCATGAGACGCCGATACAAAATTTTAATCGGTATTGTTGCGGGAATAGTACTTCTGTACTTTGCCGTTCCGTTGCCGCGTTTTTTAGCGGATTATAGCGCGGTTGTGCTGGATAAAGATGGGCGTGTTTTGCGCGCTTTTCTCAATAACCGCCAGCAGTGGCATTTTCCGCCTCAGAAGGATGTGCGCGTTTCGCAGAAGCTCAAAACGAGTGTGCTCTATTTTGAAGATCGATATTTTGAATATCACTTTGGCGTCAATCCCTTGTCTGTGGTACGCGCGCTGTATCAGAATTTGAAACAAGGGAGAACGGTGAGTGGTGCGAGTACGTTGACCATGCAAGTGGCGCGGCTGATGCATCCCAGGCCGCGCACGTATTTTAATAAGGCACTGGAGATGCTTCAGGCGCTGAAGATGGAGATGCGGTATTCAAAAGAAGAGATTTTGCAACTTTATCTCGATCATGCACCTTATGGCGGGAATGTGGTGGGCTATCGGGCGGCGGCGTTGCGGTTTTTTCGAAAATCGCCGGATCAGCTTACCTGGGCAGAGGCGGCATTGCTCGCGGTGCTGCCCAATGCGCCGGGAAAAATTTCACCTCAGGCGAATCCCGATTTTTTAAAAAAGAAGCGGGATGCGTTGCTTAACGCATTGCACGGTGAGGGATATTTTGATGCGGAGACGCTGTATCTGGCGAAAGAAGAATCTGTGCCGCGCAAGTCGCATCCCTTTCCCATGCTGGCTTCTCATCTGGCGCGGGACATTAGAGGTCGCCAGACGTCGTTTGTTTATCCGACGACGATTGATCGGGATATTCAGATTTGGGCGGAAGCTCTTGTTGCGCGTCACGTCAGCAGGTTGCGACAGCGCGGGATTCACAATGGTTTTGCGCTGATTGCAGATACCAAAACGGGTGCTGTTCGCGCGTATGTCGGGTCTGAAAATTTTACAGATAGTTATGTCGATGGGATTCGCGCGCCGCGGTCGTCGGGTTCGTTGCTCAAGCCGTTTCTCTACGCGCTCAGTATGGATGCGGGACTGATTTTGCCGCAGAGCAAAATTCGGGATGTTCCGACGTATTACGGCTCGTTTGCGCCACACAATGCGAGTCGTACCTTTCAGGGGATTGTTTCGGCGCATGATGCTTTGATTTTGTCGGCGAATGTGCCTGCGGTGCGCCTGCTTTATGAGTATGGCGTGGTGGCGTTTTACGAGCGGCTTCGCGCGGCTGGTTTGACGACGTTGTTCCGCACGCCGAATGATTACGGTTTGCCCCTCGTTCTCGGGGGCGCCGAGGTGACGGGTTGGGATATGGCGGTGCTTTTTCGCGGTTTGGGCAATGGGGGCGTGTTTCAGCCTCTTCATATAAATCCGGCAGGTCGCCCACCTGAACCCCCGCCTTTGCTCAGTCGCGGTGCGTGTTATCTGGTGCTGAATACGTTGCGCAATCTTTCGCGGCCCGGGATAGAATTTTACTGGCATCAGTTTCAAAACCAGTGGCCCATTGCGTGGAAAACGGGTACGAGTTATGGATATCGCGATGCGTGGGCTGTGGGAGTGTCGCCGCAGTGGACGATTGCTGTGTGGGTGGGCAATTTCGCGGGTGAAGGGGTGTCTGAACTCACGGGGGCGCGCTGTGCTGCGCCTTTGTTTTTCGATTTGTTTAATAGCTTGCCCCACGATCCCGATCAACGGTGGTTTGCGCCACCCCAGGCCGATTTAATCCAGCGCGATGTCTGTAAGGATACGGGGTATCGCGCTGCGCCGCATTGTCCAGAGCGGGTTTCTGTGGAAGCACCTCGCGCACTTTTGAAAATTTGCCCGTATCACCGGGTTATTACGGTGAATGCCGATAGTAGCCAGCGGGTATGTTCTCTTTGTTGGGAACCGGGTGAACACCGTCGCGTTGCGCGTCTGGTGTATCCGCCAGATGTTGTTCACCATTTGCGGCAGCGCGGTCAAAGCACGGGGGATTTGCCACCGCATCGCGCGGATTGTGCGGCGCAAGCAGACCACGCACCCGTGCATATTGTGTATCCAACGCGGAATGCGCGTCTTTATTTGCCCCGTGATTTTGACGGGACCTTGCAGAATGTCGTGTTGCGGGTGACACACCGCGATAAAAACCGCACGCTATACTGGTATCTCAACCATCGCTATTTGGGAGAGACCAGCACGCGGCACGTCAAATCTGTCGCCTTGCCGACAGGTCAACATACTCTCGAGGTGATTGACGAGGTCGGCCACCGAGATCAAACGCGCTTTTACGTCTCGTCCAGACAGGGGTGATTTGGCAGGCAGGTGAAAAATCCATGTACATTCCAGAAACCCTATCGTCTAATCCAAAGTGGGCTGAATGGATCGAACGGTTGCCAGATATCGTCGCTGCGTGTGCAAAGCGGTGGAATCTTCGCATCGAAGATCCCATGACAGAAGATTATGCCGAGATGTCCTATAGCTATATTGCGCCGGCGACGGATGCGAGAGGCACAGAGGTTATTCTGAAAATCGGTTCGCCCGTGCAACTGGCGGAGAACTGGAGACAGGAGTGCCATGCACTGCAACTTTGCAATGGTAATGGTACGGTCAAGTTGCTCGATTTTGACGAGGCGTTGGGCGTGTTGATGCTCGAACGCATCCGTCCAGGTGTTCCTCTGGGGGTTTGCCCGGATGACGAGGAGAATACGCGCATTGCCGCTCGGCTGATGAAAAAGTTCTGGCAACCCGTTCCAAAAATTCACAGTTTTCGACCAACGGCGTATGAGATAGATGGCTTTGACAGATTGCGCAAAAAATACAATGGTGGTACTGGACCACTGCCCGAAAAATGGGTTGTGCGCGCTGAAACACTTTACGATGAGTTGATGAATACGAGTACAGAAACAGTTGTTTTGCACGGGGATTTGCATCACTGGAATATCTTGAGTGCTGAACGCGAGCCGTATCTCGTCATTGATCCCAAAGGTTATTTTGGCGATCCGGGGTATGAGGTCGGTGCTTTTTTGGCGAATTATCCCGACGCTTCCTGTGAAGGACGTGACCGGGGCGAAATCGATGTTCGCCGCGTGGAGATTATGGCAGAAGAATTGGATATCCCGCGCGAGCGTATTATCAAATGGGGGCTGGTTCTGGCTTTAATTTGGGCGAGATGGAGTGCGGATACGCCCGAAGAATTTTGGCGTACAGATATTAATCGCGCCCAGGTGTTGGATCAGTTGCTTTAGATGATGTGTCACTAACTGTAAGGAGATTTTATGTCTGACCGTCCAAATATTCTGATGATTATGTCCGATGAACACGACCCGGCAGTGATGGGGTGTTATGGGGATTCTATTGTGCAGACGCCGCATCTGGATCGACTATCAGAAGAGGGTGTTGTGTTTGATGCGGCTTATACGACGTCACCGCTTTGCGCGCCTGCGCGTGCGAGTTTTACGGCGGTGCAATACGTGAGTCGCTGTGGGGTGTGGACCAATGATTGTCAGTTGCCTTCTGACGATTATCCCTCGCTGCCTCATGCGCTGAATGCGGTGGGCTATGAGTGCTGGCTGGGTGGCAAGATGCATTTTGCGGGTGCGCATCGCTATGGTTTTCGCGATGTTTATCCCGGTGCGAATCAGGGTGAAAGGAGTGGCAAGGGCGGGCGGCGCGCGTTCGATGATATGCGGGAATCAGCACGCGGTTGGGAAGGGCGGGCGGCGGCGTTCAAAACAAGTGACACATCGCCCGTTTTGGAGAAGGACCGCAAGGTGACGGCGGAGTGCAGTGCGTTTTTGCAGAATCGATCGGCGGATGATAAGCCGTTCTTTTTGCTGGCTGGCTATCTGGCGCCGCATTTTCCGTTGACTATTCCAGAAGCGTATTACGCGCCTTATAAAAACAGGGTGCCCATGCCCGAGATCCCCGAGGGGTTTTTGGAGACGTTACCGACCAATTACAAGCATTTGAGAGCCGGGTTTGGGGTGACAAAGGCGACGCCCGAGCAGACGAAGTTGGGGCGGGAGCTTTACTGGGGCTTTGTGAATTGGCTGGACGATGAGATCGGCAAGTTGCTCACCGCGCTCAATGATTCCGAAGTGGCGGATAATACGATTGTGATTTACTGTACGGATCACGGCGAGAACAAGGGCGATCACGGGTTGTGGTGGAAGAACAATATGTATGAACACGCTTCGCGGACGCCGCTGATTGTGTCTTTTCCAAAGCGCTGGGCAGGTGGGCAGCGGCGGGCTGGCGTGTGTTCGCTGGTGGATCTGGCGCAGACTATAGCAGAGATCGGCGGGGCGGAACGGTCAGATGACTGGGATGGCGAGTCGTTGCTCAATTATCTGGACGATGGGAATAGCGAGTGGCGGGATATTGCTGTGAGCGAATACTACGGTCACAATATTGCGTCGGGTATGATGATGGTTCGGCAGGGTCCGTGGAAATATGTGTATCACGCGCGGTTTGACGAGGTGCACGGCCCCGAACGCGAGTTGTACAATTTGGAAGAGGATGCCGGGGAGTTTAACAATCTGGCAAATGATCCCGCGCAGGCAGATCGCATCGCGCAATTGCACGATTTGTTGACGAGGGAATTGAGACGCGATCCCGAAGATGCCGAGGCGCAAAGCCGAGCGGATTTGGCGAAGGGATATTGATGGATCTGTCGTTATACGAGACGATCTGGCTGGTCGGCGCGGCGATTGCCGCCGGGTTGCTCTGGGGCATTTTTGCCTCGGCGATAAAGCGGAGGGGTACGCCACTGCCGCTGTTGTTGTTGATTTCAGCGGGGGCACTCTGGTACACTGGGGACGCGCTGCGCATTTTGATCGAGCAGGCTGCGCCGGGTGCCGGTGCAGTGAATTATGCGGCGCATGTGGCGCGTTTTGGGCTGGATTTTTTGCCGTCTGCGCTGTTGGCAACGGTGCTGGCTTTTGCAGATGAGCACAAGGTGGCGCGCGGGTTGCGGCGGTATCTCATTCCGATCACTTTTGTGCCGGGGGTGATCATTTTTTTGATTGGCATGTCTCAAGCGCCGATCAAGCGCGTGAGTTTTAGCCTGTATGCTATTGCTATGCTTCTGTTTTCGGCGTATCTCTGCCGGGGTTTTGCGATGCGGTCAGAGACAGAAGTGCATAAGGTGTTTTGTCGGTTGATGGCATTCTCGCTGACGGGTATCGCGGTTTTGACGGCTTTTGCCTATCCGCTTGGCTTGCTTCAAAGTAATATTGTGGGACCGGTGCTCGCGCTGGTGCTTTTTCTTTCGCCTATCGCGCCGGCGTATATTCTGGGCCATTTTATTTATCGGTATAGTTTTTTCCAGATTGTGGTAAATCCCGCATTGTTTTATTCTGCGCTGACGGGCATTGTGCTGACGGTTTATTTGCTGGTGATCCGGCGCGTTGCAGAGGCATTGGGGCGTCTGGATAGTGGGTTCAGGGTGGAGGTGGTTGAGGCTATTTTGATTTCGCTGCTGATTTTTCTGTTTCAGCCGATTAAGAATCGGTTGCAGGGGATCATCAATCGCCTGTTTTTCAGGGCGCGATATGAATATCAGCATTTGCTGGGTGCGCTGAGTCAAACGCTGAATGTGCCGCACGCGCTGGAGAGGCGGTTGAAGTCGGTGGTGGATGCGGTTGGAACTGTGTTGAAGGTACACGCTGTTTCGCTGGTGGTGTTTGAGTATGAGGAGGGACAGGTGCGTCAGGTGCAGGTGATCGCGAGCAGTGGTTTGCCGGGGTTTGAGCCGCCTGTCACGCCGTTTGGAGATGGGGATGGGGCGCAGATTGAAGCGGTGGTCGGCTGGCTGTTGACCCATCGTCGCCCGCTGGATGTGGGCGATTTGCACCATCCGACACTTACTGCAATACTCGCAAAGCAAGGGGTTGAGCTGTGTATTCCGGTGTTGCAAGAGGAGAAGCCGGTTGGTTTGCTCTGTTTGGGTGAGAAGAAGCGTGGGGGATCTTTTTCGTCTGAAGAATGGGAATTGCTGGGTACGCTTTGCAATCAGATTGCGCTGGCGGTTGAAAATACGCGCCTGGTGGAGCGGCGGTTGCAATTGGAGCGGCAGATGTACGAGGCAGAGCGGCTTTCGGCGTTGGGGTTGCTTTCGGCGAGTATCGCGCACGAGGTGAAGAATCCCCTGAGTTCGATCAAGGCGATTGCGACTGTGTTGCGGGAGGATTTGCAAGATGATCAGATAAAGGCGGGCGATTTGTCTGTGGTGTTGCGCGAGATTGATCGGCTAAACCGCGTGGTGGATCGCTTGCTCAGATTTGCCCAACCCAGGCAGGATGATGGGTTTCAGGTGTTGGACCTGAAGGCTGTGCTGGAAGATGTGGTGCTGATTTTGTTCCACGAGGCAGAGCGGCGGAATGTGGAGATTTGTTTTGAGGTGGCGGATGGTCTCGCGGTGACGGGCGATCCAGAGGATTTAAAGGAAGTGTTTTTCAATTTGATTTTGAATGGTATTCAGGCTATAGAAGGCGATCAGGTTGAGCGGCGGTTGACGGTGCAGGCACGACGGTTGCACGGCGGCGTGGAGGTGCGGGTGTCGGATACGGGTCCGGGGATTTCAGCGGAGAATCAAGCGCGTATTTTTGAGCCGTTTTTTACGACCAAGGCT